>JAWMAR010005075.1:12500-35827 GCA_036785375.1 Leucoraja ocellata | reverse complement strand
GTGTTGGAATGGGTGAAGCTCTTGCCGCACTGGGCGCAGGTGAAGGGGCGCTCGCCGGTGTGGGTGCGCTGGTGGGACAGCAGCCTGGTGGAGTTGGTGAAGCCCTTGCCGCACTGGGCACAGGTGTAGGGGCGCTCGCCAGTGTGGATGCGCTGGTGGGACAGCAGGCTGTCGGAGCTGCTAAAGCCCTTGCCGCACTGGGTGCAGGTGTAGGGGCGCTCGCCGGTGTGGGTGCGCTGGTGGGACAGCAGCCTGGTGGAGTTGGTGAAGCCCTTGCCGCACTGGGTGCAGGTGAAGGGGCGCTTGTCGGTGTGGGTGCGTTTGTGCACCACCAGGCTGCTGGAATGGGTGAAGCACTTGCCGCACTGGGTGCAGGTGTAGAGGCGCTCGCCGGTGTGGGTGCGCTGGTGGGACAGCAGGTTGTCGGAGCGGATGAAGCCCTTGCCGCACTGGGCGCAGGTGTAGGGGCGCTCGCCGGTGTGGGTGCGTTTGTGCACCAGCAGGCTGCTGGAATGGGTGAAGCCCTTGCCGCAGTCACTGCAGATGAAGGGCCGCTCCCCGGTGTGGGTGCGTTTGTGCTGCTTCAGCTCTGAGGACGACTTGAAGCCTTTGCCGCAGTCGCTGCAGGTGAACGGCCGCTCCCCGGTGTGCAAGTGCCGGTGCATCTTCAGTTCTGAGGACGACTTGAAGCCTTTGCCGCAGTCGCTGCAGGTGTAGGGCCGCTCCCCGGTGTGGGTGCGTTTGTGCGCCAGCAGGCTACCGGGCCGGGTGAAGCCTTTGCCGCAGTCACTGCAGGTGTAGGGCCGCTCCCCGGTGTGGGTGCGCTGGTGGGACAGCAGGTTGTCGGAGCTGCTAAAGCCCTTGCCGCACTGGGAGCAGGTGTAGGGTCGCTCGCCGGTGTGGGTGCGCTGGTGGGACAGCAGGTTGTCGGAGCGGGTGAAGCACTTGCCGCACTGGGCACAGGTGTAGGGCCGCTCGCCGGTGTGGATGCGCTGGTGCTTCATCAGGCTGCTGGAATAGGTGAAGCACTTGCCGCACTGGGCACAGGTGTAGGGCCGCTCGCCGGTGTGGCTGCGTTTGTGCACCAGCAGGCTACCGGGCCGGGTGAAGCCTTTGCCGCAGTCACTGCAGGTGTAGGGCCGCTCCCCGGTGTGGCTGCGTTTGTGCACCAGCAGGCTACCGGGCTGGGTGAAGCCTTTGCCGCAGTCACTGCAGGTGTAGGGACGCTCCCCGGTGTGGGTGCGTTTGTGCACCAGCAGGCTACCGGGCTGGGTGAAGCCTTTGCCGCAGTCACTGCAGGTGTAGGGCCGCTCCCCGGTGTGCAAGCGCAAGTGCATCTTCAGTTCTGAGGACGACTTGAAGCCTTTGCCGCAGGTGGAGCAGTTGAAGGGGTGTTCTCCCGTGTGCACCCGCCGGTGGGCTTCCAGCTTGCTCGGGCTCTGCCAGGCCTTGCCACACACGTCGCACTCATAACGCTTCTCCTTGTTGTGCCCCGACATGAGGTCCTCCATCGAAGCTCAGACCCTCGAAGCTCAGCCCCTCGAAGCTCAGCCCCTCGAAGCTCAGCCCCTCGAAGCTCAGCCCCTCGAAGCTCAGCCCGCACACTGAGCAGTTGGGGGGGGGGGGGGGGGGGGGGCTCGCCGGCACCCTGGCCGCCCTCAATGGCCGTCTCGCCGTCCACAGTAACGACTCCTAAACCCTGCAGGAGGAGAATACAGAGGGTCAACAAGTTGGCAAACAGGACATTACTAGAACATATCGGGTGCGTTTATGGCGGAGGAAACCATTATATAATTCTGCACGACACAGTGGCACAGTGGTACAGTTGTTGCCTCACCGCCAGAGACCCGGGTTCGATCCTGACTATGGGTGCTGTGGGCACGAGCACATCGCAACGCCCCGTGTCTCCCAAGAATTCGAGTAATTCAAGGAATAGCGACAATTCCCCTACCTGTCTCAAGGCTGCTCACACGGAGCAGTCTTGTATCCATTTCGTACACACACACGTACACACACACGTACACACACACACGTACACACACACGTACACACACAGAGACAGAGAGGTACACACGTACACACACACGTACACACACAGAAACAGAGAGGAACACACGTCCACACACACACGTACACACACACGTACACACACAGAGACAGAGAGGTACACACGTACACACACACGTACACACACAGAGACAGAGAGGTACACACGTACACACACACAGACTCACTGTAGCGTGGCCGGGCGGGGAGAGACACACACAGAGACAGAGAGGAACACACGTCCACACACACACGTACACACACAGAGACAGAGAGGTACACACGTACACACACACACAGACGTACACACACAGAGACAGAGAGGTACACACGTCCACACACACACGTACACACACGTACACATACACGTACACACACACACACACACACACACACACACACACACACACACACACACACAGACTCACTGTAGCGTGGCCGGGCGGGGAGAGACACACACAGAGACAGAGAGGAACACACGTCCACACACACACGTACACACACACGTACACACACAGAGACAGAGAGGTACACACGTACACACGTACACACACACGTACACACACACAGACTCACTGTAGCGGGGCCGGGCGGGGAGGGGGAGACACAGACAGAGAGGAACACACGTCCACACACACACGTACACACACGTACACACACACGCACACACACACGCACACACACGCACACACACACACACGTACACACACACGCACACACACACGTACACACACAGACACAGACACAGACACTCACTGTAGCGGAGCCAGGCGGGGAGAGACACACAGAGACAGAGAGGAACACACACACACGTCCACACACACACGTACACACACACGTACACACACACGTACACACACACGTCCACACACGTCCACACACACACACACGTACACACACACGTCCACATAAACGTACACACACTCGTCCACACACACGTACACACACACGTACACACACACGTACACACACGTCCACACACGTCCACACACACGTACACACACACAGACACTCACTGTAGCGTGGCCGGGCGGGGAGAGGGAGACACAGACAGAGAGGAACACACGTCCACACACACACACGTACACACACACGTACACACACGTCCACACACACACGTCCACACACACGTCCACACACACACACGTCCACACACACACGCACACACACACGTACACACACACGTACACACACACGTACACACACAGACACAGACACTCACTGTAGCGTGGCCGGGCGGGGAGGGGGAGACACAGACAGAGAGGAACACACGTCCACACACACACGTACACACACACGTACACACACGTACACACACACACACACGTACGTACACACACAGACACAGACACAGACACTCACTGTAGCGGGGCCAGGCGGGGAGAGACACACAGAGACAGAGAGGAACACACGTCCACACACACACGTACACACACACGTACACACACGTACACACACACACACACACACGTACACACACGTACACACACAGACACAGACACAGACACTCACTGTAGCGGGGCCGGGCGGGGAGAGACACACACAGATAGAAAGGGGATATATACAACTATATAACTATATAAACTATATATAGGCAGAAACTCACTGTGGGGAGGAGACGCTGAAGATGGCGGCAGCTCTTGGTTCAGGGCACCAAGGTAGTGGGACGGGGAGACAGAGACACACAAAGAGCGGGGAGGGGGGGAGACAGAGAGAGCGGGGATATATATATACACGACTATATAAACTATACACAGCCATTCACTGTGAGGGGAGACGACGGTGATGATGACGGCAGCTCTGGCGGCGGCTGCTTCACCCTGGGCCCTTGTAGCGGGGAGAGACGCAGAGACAGAGGGGGATCTATACACAACTATATATATACACACACACACACACACAACTACTCACTGTGAGGGGGATCTATACACAACTATATATATACACACACACACACACACACACACAACTACTCACTGTGAGGGGGTCTATACACAACTATATATATATATATATATATACACACACACACACAACTACTCACTGTGAGGGGGGTCTATACACAACTATATATATACACACACACACACACACAACTACTCACTGTGAGGGGGATCTATACAACTATATATATATATATATATATATATATATATATATAATATATATATATATACACACACACACACACAACCACACACTGTGAGGGGGGTCTATACACAACTATATATATATATACACACACACACAACCACTCACTGTGAGGGGGGTCTATACACAACTATATATATATATATACACACACACTGTGGGGGTGATCTACACAACTATATATACACACACTGTGGGGGGGGATCTACACAACTATATATATATATACACACACTGTGGGGGGGATCTACACAACTATATATATATATACACACACTGTGGGGGGGATCTACACAACTATATATATATATACACACACTGTGGGGGGGATCTACACAACTATATATATATATATACACACACTGTGGGGGGGAATCTACACAACTATATATCCACACACTGGGGGGGATCTACACAACTATATATATATACACACACTGTGGGAGGGATCTATACAACTATATATATATATACACTGTGGGGGGATCTACACAACTATATATATACACACACACACACTGTGGGGGGGGTCTACACAACTATATATATACACACACACACTGTGTGGGGGGGTCTACACAACTATATATATATATATATACACTGTGGGAGGGATCTACACAACTATATATATACACACGCACTGTGGGGGGATCTACACAACTATATATATATATATATACACACTGTGGGGGGATCTACACAACTATATATATACACACACACTGTGGGGGGATCTACACAACTATATATATATATATATACACACTGTGGGGGGATCTACACAACTATATATATACACACACACACTGTGGGGGGATCTACACAACTATATATATACACACACACACTGTGGGGAGGATCTACACAACTATATATATATATATATATATACACTGTGGGGAGGATCTACACAACTATATATATATATATATATACACACTGTGGTGGGATCTACACAACTATATATATACACACACACACTGTGGGGGGGATCTACACAACTATATATATATATATATATATACACTGTGGGGGGGATCTACACAACTATATATATATATATATATACACACACTGTGGGGAGGATCTACAGAACTATATATATATATACACACACTGTGGGGGGGATCTACACAACTATATATATATATACACACACTGTGGGGAGGATCTACACAACTATATATATATATATACACACACTGTGGGGGCGATCTACACAACTATATATATATATATACACTGTGGGGGGGATTCAATTCAATTCAATTCAATTCAATTCAACTTTAATGTCATCGCACAAATACAAGTATCAGTACAACGAAATGCAGTTTTGCGTCAGTCCGTAGTAGTTGTACATAATGAGAAAAAACAAGAAAAAAATAGAAAGAGAGAAGATACAGAATAATCAGGAAATACAGAATGATTAAACAAAGGGGGACGGAGGGACCAGAGAAATCTATCGTCGGGACTCCGAGTTCAGCAGTGTGATTGTGTTGTTATAGAAGCTTTTCCTCATCCTGCTGGTACGTGACCTGAGGCTCCTGTACCGCCTCCCTGATGGGAGGAGGGCAAACAGTCCATGGTTGGGGTGTGAGGGGTCTTTGATGATCTTCCCAGCCCGTCTCAGACACCGTTTTCGGTGGAGGGCATCCATGGCAGGGAGCGGGGCACCGATGATGTGCTGCGCGGTTTTCACCACCCGTTGTAGTGCCTTCCTGTCCGCAGCAGTGCAGCTGCTGTACCATACCGTGAAGCAGGTGGTCAGGATACTCTCTATGGTACAGCGGTAAAAGTTGGTCAGGATCTGGGGGGACAGGTGGGCTTTCTTGAGCCTCCTAAGGAAGTAAAGGCGCTGCTGTGCCTTTTTGATCAGCTTGGAGGTGTTGAGGGACCAGGACAAGTCCTCCGAGATATGCACTCCGAGGAATTTATAGCTGGAGACGCGCTCCACCTCAGTCCCGTTGATATGGATGGCGGTATGACTGCCTCTTCTGGTCTGCCTGAAGTCGACAATAATCTCCTTCGTCTTTTTGGAGTTGAGGATGAGGTTATTGTCGGCACACCAGGTGGTCAGGTGCTGTATCTCATCCCTGTAGGCTGACTCATCGTTGTCGCTGATCAGTCCTACTACCGTGGTATCGTCAGCAAACTTAATAATGGCGTTGGATCCGTACTTTGGGATGCAGTCGTGGGTGAAGAGGGAGTAGAGGAGAGGGCTGAGCACACAGCCCTGTGGCACTCCGGTGTTCAGTGTTATAGTGGAGGAGGTGAGGTTATTGACCCTATGGGGATCTACACAACTATATATATATATATATACGCACTGTGGGGGGATCTACACAACTATATATATACACACACACACTGTGGGGGGAATCTACACAACTATATATATATATTTACACTGTGGGGAGGATCTACACAACTATATATATATACACACACACTGTGGGGGGATCTACACAACTATATATATATATATATATATACATTGTGGGGGGGATCTACACAACTATATATATATATACACTGTGGGGAGGATCTACACAACTATATATATACACACACACACTGTGGGGGGGATCTACACAACTATATATATATATACACACACACACTGTGGGGGGATCTACACAACTATATATACACACACTGTGGGGGGGATCTACAGAACTATATATATACACACACACACTGTGGGGGGGATCTACACAACTATATATATATATACACACACTGTGGGGAGGATCTACACAACTATATATATATATACATGAGGAAATATTATACAAATAGAACCGCTTGGATAGTGACTTTTATATAAGCTAGGTAATTTGCAAAAGAAAAGCTTAAAGTTTTCCTGAACCGAAATAAAGTGCAAACAGACACATACACACAGGCAAAGATGAATCAAAACATGGAGGCCTGAACCAGAACCTGCTTAGCTTAGGTTATTGTTTGGGGCAATTATAGCACTGGAGGAAATTGTATTTGATATGGCTTTGTGTTGAAGATTCGGAAGCTGAATAAGGGGCCTCTTCTTAGGCCATCTCCTCTGTCTCTATGGTACATTTTTGAGCTCTGAATGTGACATAAAGGTGAAGAGTTATGGCTTGTTTTGCTAGGTTTGAGAGAATTCAAGGCTGAGAGATGATAGACTGCAGTTAGCTTTGGCTGTGTACAATTATAATGTGTGATAAGGAATAAGATGCAAGTGAAAGAATAGTTGCTTTGAGAAATAATTAGATTGAGGGAGTAGTTTATAGAAGGTTGAAGCAGATGGAATTCTGACGTAATGGTCTGAGATGTAGTCTCTTGTGTTCTGCCTGGTACATGAGATTGGAAATCCTACTTCCCGATAACAGGAAAGGCACCAAACTCATATTAAGTAAGTTGACAGATTTACGACCCATGCATCTTTGGATGGGAGATGGAAATGTGCGTTTTGAACTTAGAAACTGTAATTCAGCAAACTTATATAATTAATGTTTTAAAGACATAGGTAATGGTATTTCAAAATGTGTAAAATTATAGTAACACCAATTATGAAATGTATTGGCTTAATAGAAAGGTACACTTTAGACTTATAGAAATTGTTTAGATTTATAGAAATATATTTTCTCTTGGTATAGACAGTGTGTATGACTTGTGTGATCATTGTGTTATATACGTATCTTGTATTTTGAGGAATGGTCTTTCATAAGAGCCTACTGGGGTTTTGCTGTGTTGAAATAAAATAATTCTAAAACAGTTATAAAGCACAGGCAAACAAAGGCTGTAATGAGGCCAGGGAAGGGGGATCATGTGACTGATGTTGTAAATCACCAGAAGGACTCAGATGATTGGTTACTAGCTTGTCATACCCTCTGTACCTAAAATGTCTAATACCTATATAAATGCCATGAGTTTGTATCAAAGTTACTCCTCTCTGGACCCGCCCCAGAGCATCAGCTCTGTGTTGGAAGGTTCAAGAGACTAGTCTCAGCTGAATAAAGAATTGATTTTAACAGCAACAAGTGTTTGAGTCAAGTTGACTTTAGATTGAAAGAACTCAGTTTAACATACACACACTGTGGGGGCGATCTACACAACTATATATATATATACACACTGTGGGAGGGATTCAATTCAATTCAATTCAATTCAATTCAACTTTAATGTCATCGCACAAATACAAGTATCAGTACAACGAAATGCAGTTTTGCGTCAGTCCGTAGTAGTTGTACATAATGAGAAAAAACAAGAAAAAAATAGAAAGAGAGAAGATACAGAATAATCAGGAAATACAGAATGATTAAACAAAGGGGGACGGAGGGACCAGAGAAATCTATCGTCGGGACTCCGAGTTCAGCAGTGTGATTGTGTTGTTATAGAAGCTTTTCCTCATCCTGCTGGTACGTGACCTGAGGCTCCTGTACCGCCTCCCTGATGGGAGGAGGGCAAACAGTCCATGGTTGGGGTGTGAGGGGTCTTTGATGATCTTCCCAGCCCGTCTCAGACACCGTTTTCGGTGGAGGGCATCCATGGCAGGGAGCGGGGCACCGATGATGTGCTGCGCGGTTTTCACCACCCGTTGTAGTGCCTTCCTGTCCGCAGCAGTGCAGCTGCTGTACCATACCGTGAAGCAGGTGGTCAGGATACTCTCTATGGTACAGCGGTAAAAGTTGGTCAGGATCTGGGGGGACAGGTGGGCTTTCTTGAGCCTCCTAAGGAAGTAAAGGCGCTGCTGTGCCTTTTTGATCAGCTTGGAGGTGTTGAGGGACCAGGACAAGTCCTCCGAGATATGCACTCCGAGGAATTTATAGCTGGAGACGCGCTCCACCTCAGTCCCGTTGATATGGATGGCGGTATGACTGCCTCTTCTGGTCTGCCTGAAGTCGACAATAATCTCCTTCGTCTTTTTGGAGTTGAGGATGAGGTTATTGTCGGCACACCAGGTGGTCAGGTGCTGTATCTCATCCCTGTAGGCTGACTCATCGTTGTCGCTGATCAGTCCTACTACCGTGGTATCGTCAGCAAACTTAATAATGGCGTTGGATCCGTACTTTGGGATGCAGTCGTGGGTGAAGAGGGAGTAGAGGAGAGGGCTGAGCACACAGCCCTGTGGCACTCCGGTGTTCAGTGTTATAGTGGAGGAGGTGAGGTTATTGACCCTATGGGGATCTACACAACTATATATATATATATATACGCACTGTGGGGGGATCTACACAACTATATATATACACACACACACTGTGGGGGGAATCTACACAACTATATATATATATTTACACTGTGGGGAGGATCTACACAACTATATATATATACACACACACTGTGGGGGGATCTACACAACTATATATATATATATATATATATACATTGTGGGGGGGATCTACACAACTATATATATATATACACTGTGGGGAGGATCTACACAACTATATATATACACACACACACTGTGGGGGGGATCTACACAACTATATATATATATACACACACACACTGTGGGGGGATCTACACAACTATATATACACACACTGTGGGGGGGATCTACAGAACTATATATATACACACACACACTGTGGGGGGGATCTACACAACTATATATATATATATACACACACTGTGGGGGGATCTACACAACTATATATATATATACATGAGGAAATATTATACAAATAGAACCGCTTGGATAGTGACTTTTATATAAGCTAGGTAATTTGCAAAAGAAAAGCTTAAAGTTTTCCTGAACCGAAATAAAGTGCAAACAGACACATACACACAGGCAAAGATGAATCAAAACATGGAGGCCTGAACCAGAACCTGCTTAGCTTAGGTTATTGTTTGGGGCAATTATAGCACTGGAGGAAATTGTATTTGATATGGCTTTGTGTTGAAGATTCGGAAGCTGAATAAGGGGCCTCTTCTTAGGCCATCTCCTCTGTCTCTATGGTACATTTTTGAGCTCTGAATGTGACATAAAGGTGAAGAGTTATGGCTTGTTTTGCTAGGTTTGAGAGAATTCAAGGCTGAGAGATGATAGACTGCAGTTAGCTTTGGCTGTGTACAATTATAATGTGTGATAAGGAATAAGATGCAAGTGAAAGAATAGTTGCTTTGAGAAATAATTAGATTGAGGGAGTAGTTTATAGAAGGTTGAAGCAGATGGAATTCTGACGTAATGGTCTGAGATGTAGTCTCTTGTGTTCTGCCTGGTACATGAGATTGGAAATCCTACTTCCCGATAACAGGAAAGGCACCAAACTCATATTAAGTAAGTTGACAGATTTACGACCCATGCATCTTTGGATGGGAGATGGAAATGTGCGTTTTGAACTTAGAAACTGTAATTCAGCAAACTTATATAATTAATGTTTTAAAGACATAGGTAATGGTATTTCAAAATGTGTAAAATTATAGTAACACCAATTATGAAATGTATTGGCTTAATAGAAAGGTACACTTTAGACTTATAGAAATTGTTTAGATTTATAGAAATATATTTTCTCTTGGTATAGACAGTGTGTATGACTTGTGTGATCATTGTGTTATATACGTATCTTGTATTTTGAGGAATGGTCTTTCATAAGAGCCTACTGGGGTTTTGCTGTGTTGAAATAAAATAATTCTAAAACAGTTATAAAGCACAGGCAAACAAAGGCTGTAATGAGGCCAGGGAAGGGGGATCATGTGACTGATGTTGTAAATCACCAGAAGGACTCAGATGATTGGTTACTAGCTTGTCATACCCTCTGTACCTAAAATGTCTAATACCTATATAAATGCCATGAGTTTGTATCAAAGTTACTCCTCTCTGGACCCGCCCCAGAGCATCAGCTCTGTGTTGGAAGGTTCAAGAGACTAGTCTCAGCTGAATAAAGAATTGATTTTAACAGCAACAAGTGTTTGAGTCAAGTTGACTTTAGATTGAAAGAACTCAGTTTAACATACACACACTGTGGGGGGGATCTACACAACTATATATATATATATACACACACTGTGGGAGGGATTCAATTCAATTCAATTCAATTCAATTCAACTTTAATGTCATCGCACAAATACAAGTATCAGTACAACGAAATGCAGTTTTGCGTCAGTCCGTAGTAGTTGTACATAATGAGAAAAAACAAGAAAAAAATAGAAAGAGAGAAGATACAGAATAATCAGGAAATACAGAATGATTAAACAAAGGGGGACGGAGGGACCAGAGAAATCTATCGTCGGGACTCCGAGTTCAGCAGTGTGATTGTGTTGTTATAGAAGCTTTTCCTCATCCTGCTGGTACGTGACCTGAGGCTCCTGTACCGCCTCCCTGATGGGAGGAGGGCAAACAGTCCATGGTTGGGGTGTGAGGGGTCTTTGATGATCTTCCCAGCCCGTCTCAGACACCGTTTTCGGTGGAGGGCATCCATGGCAGGGAGCGGGGCACCGATGATGTGCTGCGCGGTTTTCACCACCCGTTGTAGTGCCTTCCTGTCCGCAGCAGTGCAGCTGCTGTACCATACCGTGAAGCAGGTGGTCAGGATACTCTCTATGGTACAGCGGTAAAAGTTGGTCAGGATCTGGGGGGACAGGTGGGCTTTCTTGAGCCTCCTAAGGAAGTAAAGGCGCTGCTGTGCCTTTTTGATCAGCTTGGAGGTGTTGAGGGACCAGGACAAGTCCTCCGAGATATGCACTCCGAGGAATTTATAGCTGGAGACGCGCTCCACCTCAGTCCCGTTGATATGGATGGCGGTATGACTGCCTCTTCTGGTCTGCCTGAAGTCGACAATAATCTCCTTCGTCTTTTTGGAGTTGAGGATGAGGTTATTGTCGGCACACCAGGTGGTCAGGTGCTGTATCTCATCCCTGTAGGCTGACTCATCGTTGTCGCTGATCAGTCCTACTACCGTGGTATCGTCAGCAAACTTAATAATGGCGTTGGATCCGTACTTTGGGATGCAGTCGTGGGTGAAGAGGGAGTAGAGGAGAGGGCTGAGCACACAGCCCTGTGGCACTCCGGTGTTCAGTGTTATAGTGGAGGAGGTGAGGTTATTGACCCTATGGGGATCTACACAACTATATATATATATATATACGCACTGTGGGGGGATCTACACAACTATATATATACACACACACACTGTGGGGGGAATCTACACAACTATATATATATATTTACACTGTGGGGAGGATCTACACAACTATATATATATACACACACACTGTGGGGGGATCTACACAACTATATATATATATATATATATACATTGTGGGGGGGATCTACACAACTATATATATATATACACTGTGGGGGGATCTACACAACTATATATATACACACACACACTGTGGGGAGGATCTACACAACTATATATATATATACACACACACACTGTGGGGGGATCTACACAACTATATATACACACACTGTGGGGGGGATCTACAGAACTATATATATACACACACACACTGTGGGGGGGATCTACACAACTATATATATATATACACACACTGTGGGGGGATCTACACAACTATATATATATATACATGAGGAAATATTATACAAATAGAACCGCTTGGATAGTGACTTTTATATAAGCTAGGTAATTTGCAAAAGAAAAGCTTAAAGTTTTCCTGAACCGAAATAAAGTGCAAACAGACACATACACACAGGCAAAGATGAATCAAAACATGGAGGCCTGAACCAGAACCTGCTTAGCTTAGGTTATTGTTTGGGGCAATTATAGCACTGGAGGAAATTGTATTTGATATGGCTTTGTGTTGAAGATTCGGAAGCTGAATAAGGGGCCTCTTCTTAGGCCATCTCCTCTGTCTCTATGGTACATTTTTGAGCTCTGAATGTGACATAAAGGTGAAGAGTTATGGCTTGTTTTGCTAGGTTTGAGAGAATTCAAGGCTGAGAGATGATAGACTGCAGTTAGCTTTGGCTGTGTACAATTATAATGTGTGATAAGGAATAAGATGCAAGTGAAAGAATAGTTGCTTTGAGAAATAATTAGATTGAGGGAGTAGTTTATAGAAGGTTGAAGCAGATGGAATTCTGACGTAATGGTCTGAGATGTAGTCTCTTGTGTTCTGCCTGGTACATGAGATTGGAAATCCTACTTCCCGATAACAGGAAAGGCACCAAACTCATATTAAGTAAGTTGACAGATTTACGACCCATGCATCTTTGGATGGGAGATGGAAATGTGCGTTTTGAACTTAGAAACTGTAATTCAGCAAACTTATATAATTAATGTTTTAAAGACATAGGTAATGGTATTTCAAAATGTGTAAAATTATAGTAACACCAATTATGAAATGTATTGGCTTAATAGAAAGGTACACTTTAGACTTATAGAAATTGTTTAGATTTATAGAAATATATTTTCTCTTGGTATAGACAGTGTGTATGACTTGTGTGATCATTGTGTTATATACGTATCTTGTATTTTGAGGAATGGTCTTTCATAAGAGCCTACTGGGGTTTTGCTGTGTTGAAATAAAATAATTCTAAAACAGTTATAAAGCACAGGCAAACAAAGGCTGTAATGAGGCCAGGGAAGGGGGATCATGTGACTGATGTTGTAAATCACCAGAAGGACTCAGATGATTGGTTACTAGCTTGTCATACCCTCTGTACCTAAAATGTCTAATACCTATATAGATGCCATGAGTTTGTATCAAAGTTACTCCTCTCTGGACCCGCCCCAGAGCATCAGCTCTGTGTTGGAAGGTTCAAGAGACTAGTCTCAGCTGAATAAAGAATTGATTTTAACAGCAACAAGTGTTTGAGTCAAGTTGACTTTAGATTGAAAGAACTCAGTTTAACATACACACACTGTGGGGGGGATCTACACAACTATATATATATATATACACACTGTGGGAGGGATTCAATTCAATTCAATTCAATTCAATTCAACTTTAATGTCATCGCACAAATACAAGTATCAGTACAACGAAATGCAGTTTTGCGTCAGTCCGTAGTAGTTGTACATAATGAGAAAAAACAAGAAAAAAATAGAAAGAGGGAAGAAAAAGAATAATCAGGAAATACAGAATGATTAAACAAAGGGGGACGGAGGGACCAGAGAAATCTATCGTCGGGACTCCGAGTTCAGCAGTGTGATTGTGTTGTTATAGAAGCTTTTCCTCATCCTGCTGGTACGTGACCTGAGGCTCCTGTACCGCCTCCCTGATGGGAGGAGGGCAAACAGTCCATGGTTGGGGTGTGAGGGGTCTTTGATGATCTTCCCAGCCCGTCTCAGACACCGTTTTCGGTGGAGGGCATCCATGGCAGGGAGCGGGGCACCGATGATGTGCTGCGCGGTTTTCACCACCCGTTGTAGTGCCTTCCTGTCCGCAGCAGTGCAGCTGCTGTACCATACCGTGAAGCAGGTGGTCAGGATACTCTCTATGGTACAGCGGTAAAAGTTGGTCAGGATCTGGGGGGACAGGTGGGCTTTCTTGAGCCTCCTAAGGAAGTAAAGGCGCTGCTGTGCCTTTTTGATCAGCTTGGAGGTGTTGAGGGACCAGGACAAGTCCTCCGAGATATGCACTCCGAGGAATTTATAGCTGGAGACGCGCTCCACCTCAGTCCCGTTGATATGGATGGCGGTATGACTGCCTCTTCTGGTCTGCCTGAAGTCGACAATAATCTCCTTCGTCTTTTTGGAGTTGAGGATGAGGTTATTGTCGGCACACCAGGTGGTCAGGTGCTGTATCTCATCCCTGTAGGCTGACTCATCGTTGTCGCTGATCAGTCCTACTACCGTGGTATCGTCAGCAAACTTAATAATGGCGTTGGATCCGTACTTTGGGATGCAGTCGTGGGTGAAGAGGGAGTAGAGGAGAGGGCTGAGCACACAGCCCTGTGGCACTCCGGTGTTCAGTGTTATAGTGGAGGAGGTGAGGTTATTGACCCTATGTGGATCTACACAACTATATATATATATATATATATACGCACTGTGGGGGGATCTACACAACTATATATATACACACACACACTGTGGGGAGGATCTACACAACGATATATATATATTTACACTGTGGGGGGATCTACACAACTATATATATATATACACACACACTGTGGGGGGATCTACACAACTATATATATATATATATATACATTGTGGGGGGGATCTACACAACTATATATATATATACACTGTGGGGGGGATCTACACAACTATATATATATATATATATACACACACACTGTGGGGGGATCTACACAACTATATATATATACACACACTGTGGGGGGGATCTATACAACTATATATATATATATATACACACACTGTGGGGAGGATCTATACAACTATATATATATATATATATATATATATATATATATACACACACTGTGGGGGGGATCTATACAACTATATATATATATATACACTGTGGGGAGGATCTACACAACTATATATATATATATATACACACACACTGTGGGGGGATCTACACAACTATATATATATATATATACACTGTGGGGGGGATCTACACAACTATATATATATACACGCACACTGTGGGAGGGATCTACACAACTATATATATATATATATACACTGTGGGGGGATCTACACAACTATATATATATACACGCACACTGTGGGAGGGATCTACACAACTATATATATATATATATATACACTGTGGGGGGATCTACACAACTATATATATATATATATACACACTGTGGAGGGGATCTACACAACTATATATATATATATATATACACACTGTGGGGGGATCTACACAACTATATATATATATATATATACACACACTGTGGGAGGGATCTACACAACTATATATATATATACACACTGTGGGGGGGATCTACACAACTATATATATATACACACACACTGTGGGGGGGATCTACACAACTATATATATATATATACACACACTGTGGGGAGGATCTACACAACTATATATATATATACACTCACTGTGGGGAGGATCTACACAACTATATATATATATATATACACACACTGTGGGAGGGATCTACTCAACTATATATATATATACACACACACTGTGGGGGGGATCTACACAACTATATATATATATATATATACACACACTGTGGGGGGGGTCTACACAACTATATATATATATATATACACTGTGGGGGGGATCTACACAACTATATATATATATATATATACACACACTGTGGGGGGATCTACACAACTATATATATATATACACACACTGTGGGGGGGATCTACACAACTGTATATATACACACACTGTGGGGGGGATCTACACAACTATATATATATACACACACACTGTGGGGAGGATCTACACAACTATATATATATACACACACTGTGGGGGGATCTACACAACTATATATATATATATATATACACACTGTGGGGGGGATCTACACAACTATATATATATATACACTCACTGTGGGGAGGATCTACACAACTATATATATGTATATACACACACTGTGGGGGGATCTACACAACTATATATATATATATACACACACTGTGGGGGGGATCTACACAACTATATATATATATACACACTGTGGGGAGGATCTACACAACTATATATATATACACACACTGTGGGGGGGATCTACACAACTATATATATATATACACACACTGTGGGGAGGATCTACACAACTATATATACACACACACACACTGTGGGGCGGATCTACACAACTATATATATATATATACACACACTGTGGGGGGATCTACACAACTATATATATATATATACACACACTGTGGGGGGGTCTACACAACTATATATATATATATACACTGTGGGGGGGGGTCTACACAACTATATATATACACACACACACTGTGGGGGGGATCTACACAACTATATATATATACACACACTGTGGGGGGGATCTACACAACTATATATATATATATATATATATATATACACACACTGTGGGGAGGATCTACACAACTATATATACACACACACACACTGTGGGGAGGATCTACACAACTATATATATATATATATATACACACACTGTGGGGGGGATCTACACAACTATATATATATATATATATATACACTGTGGGGGGGATCTACACAACTATATATATATATACACACTGTGGGGGGGATCTACACAACTATATATATATATATATATATACACTGTGGGAGGGATCTACACAACTATATATATATATACACACTGTGGGGGGGACCTACACAACTATATATATATATACACACTGTGGGGGGGATCTACACAACTATATATATATATATATACACTGTGGGGGGGACCTACACAACTATATATATATACACACACACACTGTGGGGGGGATCTACACAACTATATATATATACACTCACTGTGGGGGGATCTACACAACTATATATATACACACACTGTGGGGGGATCTACACAACTATATATATATATACACTCACTGTGGGGAGGATCTACACAACTATATATATATATATACACACACTGTGGGGGGATCTACACAACTATATATATATATACACTCACTGTGGGGGGGATCTACACAACTATATATATATATATACACACACTGTGGGGGGATCTACACAACTATATATATATATATACACACACTGTGGGGGGGATCTACACAACTATATATATATATATACACTCACTGTGGGGGGATCTACACAACTATATATATATATATACACACACTGTGGGGGGGATCTACACAACTATATATATATATACACACACACTGTGGGGAGGATCTACACAACTATATATATATACACACACACTGTGGGGGGTCTACACAACTATATATATATATACACACTGTTACATATGCTACATATTCATTGTAGCAGTCCCAACCTCCTGCACTACTTTGTATCAGGCACACTCACCACACACACACACACTGTGATTAGGTATGTAAGCACTTTCAGTATTACTACGCCACACAGACAAAGGAGCTGAATAAAGGAGTACAATAAGGCAACTGAAACAACCTGAATTGTGTCGTTTATTATCAGGATATCAAACACGAAGACACAACATGGTGGCAGCGGTGACTTTCGAGTAAAAAACCGCGCTATTGTGAATCGCTGTTGGGAATTAGGAACAGCGGCTGCAGAGAAATTGATTTTTTTTGTGCACCGGCCTAACAACACAAGATGGCGGCCTCCACAGCGGCTGTTGCCGCAGCAATGAACCTCCACCCTACGATGAACTGGGACGCCGATGACGTGGTGGAGGCGTTCAAGAAATTCAAACAAAAGAGCCAGCTGGCATTCAAAAGCTTCCTGAAAGGAACTACAGATGAAGAGAAGGTCAGTTATATTTTACTATGGCTCGGGGAGAAGGGTCTAGACATTTTTAACAGTTGGAGCTTAACAGAGCCCGACTGCAATAATCCGGGAATAGTCCTTGAAAGGTTTGCGAACCATATGGAGCCCAAATCAAACCACAGAATCCATCGGTATGAGTTCCAAGGGCTAAGACAAGACCCACAAGAAACAACCGACACTTTCCTGTCGAGACTAAGGAACTTGGCCAAGAAATGCAGATTTGGTGATGAAGATGACAGAATTGTCGACCAGCTAATATGGGGGTGCGCCCACCAAGAGGTCCAAAAGTCCCTAATAGGGAAAGACACCCTCAACCTAAAAGACGCCGTAGATGCTGCCAGAGCTTTCGAAGCCACAAGGAAACAAATGTCCTCCCTCTCCCTTCAAGTTGGCTCATCTCAGAGCAGCACCAGAGTGAATATAGACGCTCTCTCAAAACGTGGCCCTGGCTCCACCTTAAAGGCTCCAAAGCAGACATTTTCTAGGCATGCAAACAAACAAGCAAGCCAAAGAAGCTGCTGGAACTGCGGTACAGAGCATGCATTTGATGATCGCAGGGAGTGCCCAGCATACGGGACTACCTGCAACTCCTGTGGAAGGCCTAACCACTGGAAGAAAATGTGTAGGTCAACAAAATCATACAGCACCAAGCCAAAGCAGCAATGGTCAAAGAACGATAGGAATACGAGAAGGAAACAAATACACGCACACGTCCAACAGGAAGAGGAGATAACCTCAGATACCTCTGAGGAAGAATTCCTTTCCGTTGGGACCATTGACGTCCACGAAATGGGAAACAACAAACCACATAGCAACAGAGATGAAGCATATACTATAATACAACTACAGAA
This sequence comes from Leucoraja ocellata, assembly GCA_036785375.1. Taxonomy (NCBI): domain Eukaryota; kingdom Metazoa; phylum Chordata; class Chondrichthyes; order Rajiformes; family Rajidae; genus Leucoraja; species Leucoraja ocellata. The sequence continues at coordinate 16,424 of JAWMAR010005075.1, read as the reverse complement.
AAAAGTGGGAAAGAAAAGAACAACGATTAATCTAAGGCTCAAAATTGATACTGGAGCCCAGAGCAATATCTTACCAGTCAATCTTTACGGAAAGATATTCCCTGAACACATGACAAAAGATGGCAGCGTCAGGAAAGGAATCCTTGGAAGTAGCGATGTAGTCCTAGCTGCATACGGAGGTTCCATAATCCCACAGCTAGGCAAAACAATCATAGCAGGAACATACAAAGGGAAAGAAGTGAAATGCCCCTTCTACATCACTAAATCGAAAGGACCTGCTATTCTCGGCCTGAACACGTGCCAAAGACTGAAGATTGTGTCAATCAACCATGAAATCAAGACAAACTCCTGCAGAATTGACAGAAACATACCCATCAAAAACCGGCCGCCCATCAGGAACAAAGAAGAATTGATTGACATGTACCCAGAGCGTTTTGACGATACCGTTGGTTGTTTTGAGGAATACGAATACCATATCACAGTAGACCCCAGTGTGAAACCAGTGATCCACCCACCCCGCCGTGTTCCCCTTGAACTGAAAGAGAGGCTAAGGGAACAACTAAACGAAATGGAAAAAAAGGGCATCATCACAGCAATAACTAAACCAACTGATTGGGTAAATTCAATTGTTGTCAAAGAAAAGCCAAACGGAAAACTAAGGATATGCCTTGATCCCAGGGATCTGAACAATGCATTGAAGCGCGACCATTATCCAACTCCAACCCTTGAAGAGATCACACCAGCACTGGCCGGTTCCAAGGTGTTCAGCAAGCTGGATGCTAGCAATGGATATTGGAACATCAAAATAGACCGAGAGTCATCAATGCTCACCACTTTCAACACGTCATTTGGCAGATTCAGATTCAACAGGCTCCCATTCGGGCTGAAGGTGAGTCAAGATGTCTTCCAGCGGAAAATAGATGAAACATACAAAGGCTGTAAAGGGGCAATCGGGATAGCAGATGATATCCAAGTATACGGCAGAGATGAAAACACGCATGATTACAACCTCCATGAGGCTATGGAAAAAACTCGAAGAGCCGGCATAAAGCTCAATGCAGACAAATGCATAATCAAAGAAAGGGAGTGCAAATTCTTTGGACTGATTTACTCTGCAGAAGGAGTGAAACCGGACCCTACAAAAGTGGATGCTATCAACCACATGGAGGAACCCAAAGACAAGAAACAGCTAAGAAGTTTCCTAGGGCTCATACAATACATGGGAGTCTTCATACCTAAGCTTGCTAATCACACAGCAAATCTCCGTGAATTGATGAAAGACGACGCTGAGTTTGATTAGTGTGCTTCACATAGCCAAGATTTTGAAAAAATAAAACAACTCATCAGCAAAGAAACGATCCTGCAGTACTATGACAGGCAGAAACCTGTAACACTCCAAGTTGATGCCTCCATGAGAGGAGTCGGAGCAGTACTGATACAAAATGGCCGACCTATTGCGTATGCATCCAAAGCACTCACTCCTACAGAATCAAGGTACGCAAACATAGAGAGAGAACTCTTAGCAGTAGTCTATGGCTGCGAGAAATTTCACACTTACCTATATGGAAGGTATTTCGACATTGAAACAGACCACCGCCCTCTAGAACAAATCGGAAAAAAAAACCTCACCAAAGCACCAGCCAGACTACAGAGACTATTACTGAGGCTACAGCACTACGACTACAACATCAGATACAAGCCAGGAAAAGACCTGCTGCTAGCTGACGCCCTATCCAGACTATCAACACATGACAAACAAGAGATGGAAGGGCTGAGCATAAAGATCCACCACATTGTGAGTGTGACAAGCGTGAAGCTGGAACAGATCAAAGAGGAAACAGCCAGAGATGAAGAACTCCAGCTCCTCACCCAAATGGTAATACAGGGGTGGCCAGAAAAGAGACAACAAGTTCAGCCTCTCCTCCGCGAATACTGGACCATCCGTGATGATATTTCGGTAGAGAATGGAGTCCTGATGGCCGGATCACGAATCATCATACCCAAGTCCATGCAAAAAGAAATCCTCGAAAAGATCCACCAGGGACACTTAGGAATGGAAAAGTGCAGACTCCGTGCTAAATCCGCTGTGTACTGGATAGGCATGTACAAGGACATAGAAAAGCTGGTATCTACATGCCACATATGCCAAAAATACAGGAATTCACAACAGAAGGAGGAAATGACACCCAGTGATATCCCAAGCCGGCCATGGCAAACCATCGGAGCAGACCTGTTCACAGAGAACCAGCAATGGTATTTGATTATGGCCTGCTACTACTCCAAATTCCCATTTGTGAGAAACGTAAAGGATCTGAAAGCTAAAACAATTGTGTCAATTGTTAGAGGGTTGTTTGCAGAGCAAGGAATACCCAATTCACATCTCGGGAATTCAGAGAGCTAGCCACCGAATACGGGTTCAAAATCACAACATCTTCACCACATTACCCAAAGGGCCATGGGTTTATTGAAAGGCAAGTACAGACAGCCAAGAAAACACTAATAAAATGCCGAGAGGCAAAGGAGGAACCAAACCTGGCACTTTTATCCTTACGGGCAACTCCACTAAAGGCTGACATGAAGTCTCCTGCAGAAATGCTAAATGGCAGGAAATATAAAACCACCCTGCCAAGCAAAATCCAACCCCCTATCGACCAAGAAGAAACAAGGGCAAAATTGGCAGCTGCCCAGGAGGAGGGGCTGAAACAATACAACAAAAATGCACAGTACTTGCCTGAACTATTTCAAGGCCAAAACGTACATGCTCAGGATCCAACAACAAAGAAATGGACCCCAGCACAAATCACCAGCAGGGCTGGAACCCCAAAATCATATATCATAGAGACAGAACCGGGCAGGCAGTTGAGACGAAACAGAATTCACATCCGCCCGACACCTGAAATGTCAACACCTGCAACTTCAAAGACAACACCAGCAACTCCTATGACACCACCCACAGCAGCAGCAACACCTACCATTGATGACAACACATTCTCACAAACTGCTACCAGTGAGTCATATAGTCAACCAGCACCAACCAATGGCCAGGAAACAACTCAACAAGTTACCAATACATCGAGTGCAACACTGCAGGCAACAACCAGATCTACTAGATCCAGGAGCAACATCTTACCCCCAGCGCGTTATCGCTAGCACTGGAAGGGACAAGTCACGCCAAGACATGACTCTTGACTGGCTACGCACTACCTGAAAGAAAACAAGCTGCCATTATATATTTTGTTGTGTAGTATAGTAGAAAGCAGAATGCCATGAATGTGGGCAGAATAATCCCACGGTATCTGCTACAGGATTGCCACCCTCGCTCTGGCAATCCTCTAGTGTCACTAATTTTTGTTCCTTTCTTTTGAGAAGGGGGGATGTTACATATGCTACATATTCATTGTAGCAGTCCCAACCTCCTGCACTACTTTGTATCAGGCACACTCACCACACACACACACACTGTGATTAGGTATGTAAGCACTTTCAGTATTACTACGCCACACAGACAAAGGAGCTGAATAAAGGAGTACAATAAGGCAACTGAAACAACCTGAATTGTGTCGTTTATTATCAGGATATCAAACACGAAGACACAACACACACACTGTGGGGGGGATCTACACAACTATATATATATATATACACACACTGTGTGGGGGGATCTACACAACTATATATATACACACACTGTGGGGGGGATCTACACAACTATATATATACACACACACTTTGTGGGGGGGATCTACACAACTATATATATATACACACACTGTGGGGGGGATCTACACAACTATATATATACACACACACTGTGGGGAGGATCTACACAACTATATATATATATATACACACACACTGTGGGGGGGATCTACACAACTATATATACATATATATATACACACACACTGTGGGGGGGATCTACAC
>JAWMAR010005075.1:0-10000 GCA_036785375.1 Leucoraja ocellata | reverse complement strand
TATATATAAACACATTTACACAACTATATATAAACACATTTATAAACAACTCACTGCGGGGGGGACGACGGCGACCAAGATGGCGGCGGCTCCGGCACCAACCGTCGCCTGGTCCCGCCCCCCGCCCGCGCTGATTGGACGGGGACAGAGTGATGGGCGGGCGGATGGGCCAATGGGCGGGCGGATGGGCCAATGGGCGGGCCGATGGGCTGGAGACGAGTTGTCCCGCCTCCTGACGTCGCTCATTGGAGGAGGAAGGAGACGGACAGACGGTCCGGCCAATGGGCGGAGGGTCAGAGGGACATCTGGAGTTGTATAGGGACCTGGCGAGACCGCACCTGGCGAGACCACACCTGGAGTATTGTGTACAGTTTTGGTCCCCTAATTTGAGGAAGGACATTCTTGCTATTGAGGGAGCCCAGCGTAGGTTCACCAGATTGATCCCTGGGATGTCGGGACTGTCATATGAGGAAAGATTGAGAAGACTAGGCTTGTATTCACTGGAGTTTAGAAGGATGGGGGGGGGGGGGGGGGGGGGGGGGGGGATCTTACAGAAACATATCTATCTTTATATATATAAAACTCAAATCAGTCCGCCTGCCGCCGTACGGCGTCCGCTGCGTTTCTTCCTTTGACGCTCCGCAACTCCGAAACCGGACGCAGGATCGCCGACGTCTTTTCTATTTCGGTAGAGATTTCGCTTTTCCTTCTAAGTATCCGCTCCTCGTTACATTTCGTCGTGTTTAAGTACGCTTTCTTAATCAAATCCTACACCCCCACCACCTCAATATTTCAAAAGAAACTGGATTCTCACCCATGCAAGCAGCCCCCTGTGAACGTTCCATCGTGTGATGTCACAATGCCCGATGCTCACAGATGGCCAATCGGAATGGATTCATTTACATATGCCTTTGCAGGAGCCCCGCCCATGGTGAACGTTCCATCGTGTGATGTCACAATGCCCAATGTTCAAATACATTGTTGCCATAGAGAACGCTCAGCGATTATTCAAATTCTTCACTAACTCTCATTCTGTCAGAGTTTTGTCCGAGCCGGGCTTAATAGCCTGATGGCTGTGGGGAAGTAGGTAATCCTGAACCTGGTTGTTGCAGTCTTCAGGCTCCTGTACCTTCTACCTGAAGGTAGCAGGGAGATGAGTGTGTGGCCAGGATGGTGTGGGTCTTTGATGATAAAGGGGAAATCCTTTAAAACTGAGATGAGAAGAATTTTTTTCACACAGAGAGTGGTGAATCTGTGGAATTCTCTGCCACAGAGGGTAGTTGAGGCCACACAGTTCATTGGCTATATTTAAGAGGGAGTTAGATGTGGCCCTTGTGGCTAAAGGGATCAGGGGGTATGGAGAGAAGGCAGGTACAGGATACTGAGTTGGATGATCAGCCATGATCATATTGAATGGCGAATGGTGCTGGCTCGAAGGGCCGAATGGCCTCTACTCCTGCACCTATTGTCTATGTTTCCCTCTCCTCACCCCTCTCCCTCTCTCCACCCACCCCCTTCCTCCTACCCCTCTATCCCTCTTCCATCACTCCCCCTACCCCTCTCCCACTCCCTCCCTCCTCCCCTCCCTCCACATCTCTCTCCCCATCCCCCTCTCTCACCCCCTACCCTGCTCTCCTTTCCCTCCCAAATCTGTCCCGTTTCCTCCTCCTCCTCCTCCTCTTTGGTACCAAAAACAGGAAGGCAGATTACTATCTAAATGACGTCAAGTTGGGAAAAGGGGAAGTACAACGGGATCTGGGGGTCCTTGTACATCAGTCTATGAAAGTAAGCATGCAGGTACAGCAGGCAGTGAAGAAAGTGATTGGCATGTTGGCCTTTATATCAAGAGTAGTCGAATATAGGAGCAAAGAGGTCCTTCTGCAGTTGTACAGGGCCCTGGTGAGACCACACCTGAAGTATTGTGTACAGTTTTGGTCCCCTAATTTGAGGAAGGACATTCTTGCTATTGAGGGAGCCCAGCGTAGGTTCACCAGGTTAATTCCCGGGATGGCGGGACTGTCATATGAGGAAAGATTGAAAAGACTAGGCTTGTATTCACTGGAGTTTAGAAGGATGAGGGGGGGGGGGTTCTTATAGAAACATATAAAATTATAAAAGGACTGGACAAGCTAGAGGCAGGAAACATGTTCCCAATGTTGGGCAATTCCAGAACCAGGGGCCACACACACACACACGTACACACACACACACACGTACACACACACACACACACGTACACACACACGTACACACACACACACACGTACACACACACACACGTACACACACACACACGTACACACACACGTACACACACACACAGACACACACACAGACACACACACACACACGTACACACACACGTACACACACACGTACACACACACGTACACACACACACGTACACACACACACACGTACACACACACACGTACACACACACACGTACACACACACACACGTACACACACGTACACACACACGTACACACACACGTACACACGTACACACACACACACACACGTACACACACACACACACACACGTACACACACACACACGTACACACACACACACACGTACACACACACACACGTACACACACACGTACACACACACACACACGTACACACACACACACACACGTACACACACACACACACGCACACACACACACACACACACACACACACGTACACACACACACACGTGCACACACACACACACACGTGCACACACACACACACATACACACACACGTACACATACACACGTACACACACACACACGTACACACACACACACACGTACACACACACACACGTACACACACACACACACGTACACACACACACACACACACGTACACACACACACACACACACAAACAAACACACACGTACACACACACACGTACACACACACACACGTACACACACACACACACGTACACACACACGTACACACACACACACACACACACACACACACACACGTACACACACACACACACACACACACACACACGCACACGCACACGCACACAGTCTTAGAATAAAGGGGAGGTCATTTAAGATGGAAATCAAGAGAAACTTTTCCACCCAGAGAGTTGTGTGAATCTGTGGAATTCCCGGCCACAGAGGGCGGATGGATTTAAGAGAGAGTTTAGATCGAGCTCTAGGGGCGAGTGGAGTCGAGGGATATGGGGAGAAGGCAGGTACAGGTTATTGATCGGGGACGATCAGCCATGATCACATAGAATGGCCAATGGTGCTGGGTCGTGTGAGACCACTGACCTGCGACCTCTCACACCCCCCCCCGGCCACGTTCCACTACAAGACCCTTCGCTGCGACTACGAGGGGACGGTGATCGACGACAGCCGGACAAACGGCAAACCCTGTACCCACATACACCCCCTGTACCCCCGAACCCCATACACTCCCCTCTCCTCTCCTCCCCTCGCCTCTCCTCCCCTCGCCTCCCCTCCCCTCCTCTCTCCTCCCCTCCCTCTCCTATCCCGTCCTCACACTGAGACCGAGGCAAATAAAACCAAAAGGATTTTATTTCAATAATATGCAAAAAACATCCAAATAACTTTTCCCCAAATCTCCAACATCTTTACAGAGAAAGGGGGAGAGGGAGGGGGAGAGAGGGGGGGAGGGGAGAAGGAAAGGACAGGGGGGAGAGGAGGGAGGAGACGGGGGGGGAGAGGAGGGACCTCGCTAGGACCGTGCGTTCCTCTCTGTTTCAGCCAGACATTCACGGACTAGGGCGCGGGCGTGGATTATACCTGGAGACAGAGAGAGAGACGTCAACTCATGGAAGCTTCACTACCCCCCCCCCCCCTCTCCCACCTCCCCCTCTCCCCCCTCCCCCCTCACTACCCCCCTCTCTCTCCCCTCTCCTCTCTCCCCCTCTCTCCCCCTCTCCCCCTCCCCCCCTCTCTCTCCCCCCTCTCTCCCCTCACTACCCCCCTCTCCCCCCTCTCTCTCCCCCTCTCCTCTCTCCCTCTCTCCCTCTCTCCCCTCTCCCCTCCCCTCTCCCTCTCTTGTCACAATGGGAGCAGCTGCTCGCCGGCGTGGCCCGCCGGTGCTGCCGCAACCCCCGCGAGCTGTCAAACTCCTCACCGCAGTACGGGCAGTCGTAGGGCTGGCCACTGGTGTGCACGTGCTCGTGAGACAGGGCTTGGGAGGCCATGGCAAAGTGCTCTCCACACACCGGGCTGGGGACGGGATGGTCGCCGGTGTGGGTGCGCTGGTGGGACAGCAGGTGGGTGGGGCGGGTGAAGCCCTTGCCGCACTGGGCACAGGTGTAGCGGCGCTCACCGGTGTGGGTGCGCTGGTGCACCATCAGGGTGCTGGAATTGGTGAAGCCCTTGCCGCACTGGGCACAGGTGTAGGGACGCTCGCCGGTGTGGGTGCGCTGGTGGGACAGCAGCCTGGTGGAGTTGGTGAAGCCCTTGCCGCACTGGGCACAGGTGTAGGGACGCTCGCCAGTGTGGATGCGCTGGTGGGACAGCAGGCTGTCGGAGCTGCTAAAGCCCTTGCCGCACTGGGTGCAGGTGTAGGGGCGCTCGCCGGTGTGGGTGCGCTGGTGGGACAGCAGCTTGGTGGAGTTGGTGAAGCCCTTGCCGCACTGGGTGCAGGTGAAGGGGCGCTTGTCGGTGTGGGTGCGTTTGTGCATCAGCAGGCTGCTGGAATGGGTGAAGCCCTTGCCGCACTGGGTGCAGGTGTAGGGGCGCTCGCCGGTGTGGGTGCGCTGGTGGGACATCAGGTTGTCGGAGCGGATGAAGCCCTTGCCGCACTGGGCGCAGGTGTAGGGCCGCTCGCCGGTGTGGGTGCGTTTGTGCACCAGCAGGCTACAGGGCTGGGTGAAGCCTTTGCCGCAGTCGCTGCAGGTGTAGGGCCGCTCCCCGGTGTGGGTGCGTTTGTGCACCAGCAGGCCACCGGGATGGGTGAAGCCTTTGCCGCAGTCACTGCAGGTGTAGGGTCGCTCGCCGGTGTGGGTGCGCTGGTGGGACAGCAGGCTGTCGGAGCTGCTAAAGCCCTTGCCGCACTGGGAGCAGGTGTAGGGTCGCTCGCCGGTGTGGGTGCGCTGGTGGGACAGCAGGCTGTCGGAGCTGCTAAAGCCCTTGCCGCACTGGGCGCAGGTGTAGGGTCGCTCGCCGGTGTGGATGCGCTGGTGCTTCATCAGGCTGCTGGAATAGGTGAAGCACTTGCCGCACTGGGCACAGGTGTAGGGCCGCTCGCCGGTGTGGGTGCGTTTGTGCACCAGCAGGCTACCGGGCTGGGTGAAGCCTTTGCCGCAGTCGCTGCAGGTGTAGGGCCGCTCCCCGGTGTGGGTGCGTTTGTGCACCAGCAAGGCTACCGGGCTGGGTGAAGCCTTTGCCGCAGTCACTGCAGGTGTAGGGCCGCTCCCCGGTGTGGGTGCGTTTGTGCACCAGCAGGCCACCGGGCTGGGTGAAGCCTTTGCCGCAGTCACTGCAGGTGTAGGGCCGCTCCCCGGTGTGCAAACGCCGGTGCATCTTCAGTTCTGAGGACGACTTGAAGCCTTTGCCGCAGGTGGAGCAGTTGAAGGGGCGTTCTCCCGTGTGCACCCGCCGGTGGGCTTCCAGCTTGCTCGGGCTCTGCCAGGCCTTGCCACACATGTCGCACTCATAACGCTTCTCCTTGTTGTGCCCCGACATGAGGTCCTCCATCGAAGCTCAGACCCTCGAAGCTCGAGCCAGCCTCGAAGCTCAGCCCCTCGAAGCTCAGCCCCTCGAAGCTCAGCCCCTCGAAGCTCAGCCCGCACACTGAGCAGTTGGGGGGGGGGGGGGGGGGGGGGCTCGCCAGCACCCTGGCCGCCCTCAATGGCCGTCTCTCCGTCCACAGTAACGACTCCTAAACCCTGCAGGAGGAGAATACAGAAGGTCAACAAGTTGGCAAACAGGACATTACTAGAACATATCGGGTGCGTTTATGGCGGAGGAAACCATTATATAATTCTGCACGACACAGTGGCACAGTGGTACAGTGACCGGGTTCGATCCTGACTATGGGTGCTGTGGGCACGAGCACATCGCAACGCCCGTGTCTCCCAAGAATTCGAGTAATTCAAGGAATAGCAACAATTCCCCTACCTGTCTCAAGGCTGCTCACACGGAGCAGTCTTGTATCCATTTCGTACACACACACGTACACACACACGTACACACACACACGTACACACACACAGAGACAGAGAGGTACACACGTACACACACACGTACACACACAGAGACAGAGAGGAACACACGTCCACACACACACGTACACACGTACACACACACGTACACACACAGAGACAGAGAAGTACACACGTACACACACACGTACACACACGTACACACACACACACACACACAGACTCACTGTAGCGTGGCTGGGCGGGGAGAGACACACACAGAGACAGAGAGGAACACACGTCCACACACACACACACGTACACACACAGAGACAGAGAGGAACACACGTCCACACACACACGTACACACGTACACACACACGTACACACACAGAGACAGAGGTACACACGTACACACACACGTACACACACACGTACACACACAGAGACAGAGAGGTACACACGTACACACACACACGTACACACACACACACACAGACTCACTGTAGCATGGCCGGGCGGGGAGAGACACACACAGAGACAGAGAGGAACACACGTCCACACACACACGTCCACACACACACACAGAGACAGAGAGGTACACACGTACACACACACAGACTCACTGTAGCGGGGCCGGGCGGGGAGGGGGAGACACAGACAGAGAGGAACACACGTCCACACACACACGTACACACACACGCACGCACACACACACGCACATACACACGTACACACACAGACAGACACTCACTGTAGCGGAGCCAGGCGGGGAGAGACACACAGAGACAGAGAGGAACACACACACACGTCCACACACACACGTACACACACACGTCCACACACACGTCCACACACACGTCCACACACACGTCCACACACACACACGTCCACATACACGTACACACACACACTCGTCCACACACACGTACACACACACGTACACACACACTCGTCCACACACACGTACACACACACGTACACACACACGTACACACACACACACAGACACTCACTGTAGCGTGGCCGGGCGGGGAGAGGGAGACACAGACAGAGAGGAACACATGTCCACACACACACGTACACACACGTCCACGCACACGTCCACACACACGTCCACACACACACACACGTCCACATACACGTACACACGTACACACACGTCCACACACACGTCCACACACACGTCCACACACACGTCCACACACACACGTCCACACACACAGGTACACACACAGACACTCACTGTAGCGTGGCCGGGCGGGGAGGGGGAGACACAGACAGAGAGGAACACACGTCCACACACACACGTACACACACACGTACACACACGTACACACACACGCACACACACACACGTACACACACAGACACAGACACAGACACAGACACTCACTGTAGCGGGGCCAGGCGGGGAGAGACACACAGAGACAGAGAGGAACACACGTACACACACACACGTGCACACACACAGACACAGACACTCACTGTAGCGGGGCCGGGCGGGGAGAGACACACACAGACAGAGAGGGGATATATACAACTATATAACTATATAAACTATATATAGACATAGAAACATAGAAACATAGAAACTAGGTGCAGGAGTAGGCCATTCGGCCCTTCGAGCCTGCACCGCCATTTAATATGATCATGGCTGATCATCCAACTCAGTATCCCGTACCTGCCTTCTCTCCATACCCTCTGATCCCCTTGGCCACAAGGGCCACATCTAACTCCCTCTTAAATATAGCCAATGAACTGGCCTCAACTACCCTCTGTGGCAGAGAGTTCCAGAGATTCACCACTCTCTGTGTGAAAAAAGTTCTCCTCATCTCGGTTTTAAAGGATTTCCCCCCTTATCCTTAAGCTGTGACCCCTTGTCCTGGACTTCCCCAACATCGGGAACAATCTTCCTGCATCTAGCCTGTCCAACCCCTTAAGAATTTTGTAAGTTTCTATAAGATCCCCTCTCAATCTCCTAAACTCTAGAGAGTATAAACCAAGTCTATCCAGTCTTTCTTCATAAGACAGTCCTGACATCCCAGGAATCAGTCTGGTGAACCTTCTCTGCACTCCCTCTATGGCAATAATGTCCTTCCTCAGATTTGGAGACCAAAACTGCACGCAATACTCCAGGTGTGGTCTCACCAAGACCCTATACAACTGCAGTAGAACCTCCCTGCTCCTATACTCAAATCCTCTTGCTATGAAAGCCAACATGCCATTCGCTTTCTTTACTGCCTGCTGCACCTGCATGCCTACCTTCAATGACTGGTGTACCATGACACCCAGGTCTCGCTGCATCTCCCCCTTTCCCAATCGGCCACCGTTTAGATAATAATCTGCTTTCCCGTTTTTGCCACCAAAATGGATAACCTCACATTTATCCACATTAAACTGCATCTGCCAAACATTTGCCCACTCACCCAGCCTATCCAAGTCACCTTGCAGTCTCCTAGCATCCTCCTCACACCTAACACTGCCCCCCAGCTTAGTGTCATCCGCAAACTTGGAGATATTGCCTTCAATTCCCTCATCCAGATCATTAATATATATTGTAAATAGCTGGGGTCCCAGTACTGAGCCTTGCGGTACCCCACTAGTCACTGCCTGCCATTGTGAAAAGGACCCGTTTACTCCTACTCTTTGCTTCCTGTTTGCCAGCCAGTTCTCTATCCACATCAATACTGAACCCCCAATGCCATGTGCTTTAAGTTTGTATACTAATCTCTTATGTGGGACCTTGTCGAAAGCCTTCTGGAAGTCCAGATACACCACATCCACTGGTTCTCCCCTATCCACGCTACTAGTTACATCCTCGAAAAATTCTATAAGATTCGTCAGACATGATTTTACCTTTCGTAAATCCATGCTGACTTTGTCTAATGATTTCACCACTTTCCAAATGTGCTGCTATCCCATCTTTAATAACTGACTCTAGCAGTTTCCCCACTACCGATGTTAGGCTAACTGGTCTGTAATTCCCCGTTTCTCTCTCCCTCCCTTCTTAAAAAGTGGGGTTACGTTTGCTACCCGCCAATCCTCTGGAACTACTCCAGAATCTAAAGAGTTTTGAAAGATTATTACTAATGCATCCACTATTTCTGGAGCTACTTCCTTAAGTACTCTGGGATGCAGCCTATCTGGCCCTGGGGATTTATCGGCCTTTAATCCATTCAATTTACCCAACACCACTTCCCGACTAACCTGGATTTCACTCAATTCCTCCACCTCCTTTGACCCGCGGGCCCCTGCTATTTCCGGCAGATCATTTATGTCTTCCTTAGTGAAGACAGAACCAAAGTAGTTATTCAATTGGTCCGCCATATCCTGGTTCCCCATGATCAACTCACCTGTTTCTGACTGCAAGGGACCTACATTTGTTTTAACTAATCTCTTTCTTTTCACATATCTATAAAAACTTTTGCAGTCAGTTTTTATGTTCACTGCCAGTTTTCTTTCATAATCCATTTTTCCTTTTCTAATTAAGCCCTTCGTCCTCCTCTGCTGGTCTCTGAATTTCTCCCAGTCCTCCGGTATGCTGCTTTTTCTGGCTAGTTTGTACGCATCATCCTTTGCTTTGATACTATCCCTGATTTCCCTTGTTATCCATGGATGCACTACCTTCCCTGATTTATTCTTTTGCCATTTATTCTTTTGCCTTTTCCATTGCATATCCACCGTCAACCCTTTTAGGAATTAATTGCCAGTCAATCTTGGCCAATTCACGTCTCATACCCTCAAAGTTACCTTTCTTTAAGTTCAAAACCATTGTTTCTGAATTAACAATGTCACTCTCCATCCTAATGAAGAACTCAACCATATTATGGTCACTCTTGCCCAAGGGGCCAC
>JAWMAR010005074.1:2500-15000 GCA_036785375.1 Leucoraja ocellata | reverse complement strand
ACGTGAAGAACCCCGCTCAGTGCGCATGTGCGTATTACTTCCAAGCAGCGGTGTGGAATCACAGACAGACACAAGTGTTTGAAGTAACATAGTAAAGAAAAAGAGACATCAATTTATCAGTTTGATCCATATAACGAGGGTGGGAGCGGAGGGCATGTAATCCCTCATCGTAACTCCTCATAAAATACAGATCAAACTTCAAACTGGTAAGTACTCGTTTAATCTTACTATTTTACTTCGGAGTCACGTGAGTGACTACGTGAAGATTTCAAAGCTCTGTGATTTCAAACCGTGTAACAGTTTTACTCACTCACTGTCGAAAGCTCTTGAGGAAGGAAGTGTTATCGTAATTAACCAATGAATCTGTTTTTCAAGAAAAACAAAAAGGTATTTATTAACAATAACAAAAAACAAAATAGCTCCCCCGGGCTTTAAATTAAATATTTGCAGCTTCTAATATTCTCGCTGCAATCAGGCTTCATCAATGGCTTATTGTAGAATGTTCGGAATGTGGATTCCCTCGACCATCCTGCTGTGTTCAGGATGAGGTCAATAGGCACATCCATCCTAGCTGCCGTTGATGTGGATGCTGCCCTGGTGGAATGAGATTTGTAAAGGTTAATGTCTATCCCAGCAGCTTCCAATACCTGTTTTAACCATCTTGAAATGGTCTGGCGTGTTACCCGGCCATGTGTTTTTTTGTGGCTGACCCATAAGGCTCTTTCACTCCCTCGGATGTTATGGGTTGTGCCGATGTACTGTTTGAGGTGGGTCACCACACACAATCGTGGCTCTGGTGGGTAGGCCCGGAATACCACTAGTGCGTTGGATGTTCCTGGCCTGCTTTTTTTTATCAGACCTAGTAGGGTGAATGGTACCTGGTCTGGTGTTGTTTCCATGCTGTCCAGTCTAAGTTTGTGTAACGACTGGACCCTCTGTGCAGATACTAGAGCCATCAGCATGAGCGTTTTTAGTGTTAATTGCTCGAGGCTGAGGGATCTTGCTGGTGGTCTATCCCGGAGGTATGTCAGAACGACACTGATGTCCCAAATTTGAGTATACCTGGGCTTGGGGGGCTTGATGTTATAAATGCCCCTCATCAGTTTAACCACCAGTGGATGGGATCCCATAGGCTGATGTCCTGCAGGTTTGAGGTAAGTGGAGAGGGCACTACGTTCCGTGTTGATGGCACTGTAGCTCATACCCTCGTAGTGATGTAGGTAGGCCAGGAACTCGAGAACATTGGCTGCTGTGGCTGTTTCGTATGAAGTCCCTGTTTCTTGGCAGTACCTCTCCCATTTCTTGATGTTGGTTAGGTACTGCCTCTTTGTAGATGTTCTCAGGGTTGCTGACATGGTGGTGATGGTTTGTTGCGATAATCCCAGGTCCAGATAGGGTCGGTTTAGAATCTGCAACCCAGGAGTTTAATGTCTTGATGGCATGGATGGCTTATGCCTGACACTGGGTGAATCAATAAACCTGGATGACTGGGAAACACCATTGATGATTCCACCACCATGTCATGAAGTACTGGGAACCATGGCTGTGTAGGCCAGTCGGGTACCACCAAAATTCCAGAGGCTGAGTCCATCTGGATTTTGCGAAGTACCCGACTGATGAGGCAGAAGGGAGGAAAGGCATAGAAAAATAACTTTCCCCAATCCAGCGTGAAGGCATCTACCGCTGCTGCCTCTGGATCTGGTTCCCAAGCGACATACGTAGTTAATTGGTGATTTAGTGTTGATGCAAATAAATCGATATCTGGCTTTCCATATTGCTTTACAATTTTAGCAAATGCTTTGGGATTTAACATCCATTCGATGTTGTCATTGAATTTGCGTGACCTGGTGTCCGCCACTGTGTTTAGCTTACCTGGTAGATAGGTAGCTGAAAGCCAAATATGTCTTTCGACACACCATTGCCAAATCGTATTGACCAATTTGTCGCATGATAAAGATTTTATGCCGCCCATATGGTTAATGTAAACCACCACCGTAGCATTATCTATTTGTAATCGAACATGAAAGTGCTGCATATTTGATGCATATGCTTTTAAACCATAAAAGGCGCCCAACATTTCCAAATAATTAATGCCCAGTGTAGATAGTAATGATGATTCTAAGTTAGTCCATCTACCACCTGTGCTGGATATGGAGTTAGTTGCTCCCCAGCCTTGAGCACTGGCATCTGTTTGAAGAACTAAAGTAGCATTAGTAATGATAACAGGACTACAACTATGCCAAATATTTTGTGTCCACGACTGTAGCTCTGATATTGCTTCAGTGGGTAACATCATGACCCGATCATAGTGACCTTTATGTTGTTTTAGTGCCTGCACCTTTGCTCTTTGTAAATTTTGATAATGCAAAGGTCCAAATTGGTCCAAAATGCTACCATTTTCCCAATTACTGCTGCTACTTGTCGAATAGTTGTTTTTTTGTTAACTTTAAATTATTGCATGATTGTGCTAATGCAATCATCTTTTCCCTTGGCAGGGTAATAGTCATTTGGACTGAGTTAATTGTGAAACCCAGACAGTCCATGATAGAGGATGGATTTAACTTGGATTTATCTGGATGTAGGGCGAATCCCAGCGTTTCTAGGAGCTGTTTTGTAGCTGATACTGCTGCTACAGCCAATTCCATAGTTTTTCCCACTATGAGGATGTCGTCCAAATATGCCATGACTATATGCTTTTGTTTCCTTAATGTTGCCATGGCTGGTTTTAATATTTTTGTGAATAATCTTGGGGCTGACGTGAGCCCATTAGGCAGTGCTTTATACTGCCACATCTGCCCCATCCAGATAAATTTAAGGTATCTGCTATAATCCTTATGTATGGGTACCAGATAGTAAGCATCTTTGAGATCAATGCTTGCCATATAGTATCCTTTGGAAATCAGTTGTCTAGCAGTCACAAATGTTTACATTTTGAAATGTATATACTTAACAAACTTATTTAGGGATGTTAAGTCAATGATGATGCGACATCCACCATCTTTTTTGGTTTTTGTAAATATGTTGGAAACAAATTCCAAGGGCTCATGTTTGGTCTTTTCTATGACCCCTTTAATTATAAGTCTCACCAGTTCAGCTTGTCCCTCCTGTTGCTCTTTTTTGGAGGGAGAAAATACCCTTTCGGGCCAGTGTTGAACTGGCGGTATTTTTGAAATAAATTGAATTTTATATCCTCCAATGCTATTGAGTATATATTTATCATTAGTGATCATTCCCCATGCTTTTTTAAACAAGTGTAACCTTCCCCCTGTTAGTAAGGCACCCTTATTCTCTATATGCTGGTAGGAACCAGATCCACCTACCTCCATGGTTATTGACGACTTTGTGTTTTCTTTTTTCTTAGAGTTTTGCCTTGTTGACGTGCTGGCGATGTTGGGGGGAGGCACATTTTCCAGGGGGTCCGCGGCGGGCCCTGACCTAAAAAAGGTCTTTGGTGATATTGCGGCCCCAAGCTTTCACCAGTCCCATATTCCAGACGTCGACTGGTGGATGCCGTGGGGTGCTGCCGCTTGGGTATCAGAGTTGTTCGTGGTTTGCTCGTCGCAGGGCCTGCCCTCATGAGGCCGAAGGTTTTGGATGCCTCTTCCATATCCTTCAGCTGTTTGTTGAGGTCACAAAACACTAACGCCAACTCTCCTCCGGTTAGTCCCAACGCACCGTCTACTTACCTGACGGTCCATTTTAAAGCGCAGCTGGAGAGCCTGACTCCAGCTGCCGCCGCTGTTGCAACTGCTGGGCATAATGCCGCGCCTGCGCACTGAGCGGGGTTCTTCACGTAGTCACTCACGTGACTCCGAAGTAAAATGAAGTGCTTTGAGAGGCTTATTAAGCAGCACATGGTCTCTAAACTCCCCTCCAGTTTTGACCCGTTCCAGTTTCCTTATCGCCCGAACCGCTCCACAGAGGATGCTATCTCCTCTGCAGTCCACCTGAGCCTACAACACCTGGAGGAGAAGAACACCCACGTGTGGATGCTGTTTGTTGATTTCAGCTCAGCATTTAACACGATAATCCCCCAGCATCTGGTGAGCAAATGGCACCCTTAGGATTCAATACCAGACTATGCAACTGGATCCTGGATTTCCTTTCTGAAAGACCCCAGTCTGTGCAGGTGGGGAAGAACACCTCCTCGGCCATCACACTAAGCACCGGCTCCCCTCAGGGCTGTGTCCTGAGTCCGCTGCTCTTTACATTGATGACACATGACTGTGTCGCCAGGTCCACTACTAACCATATCATCAAATACACGGATGACACAACAGTAGTGGGCCTCATCCGCAATAACAACGACCAGGCATACAGAGAGGAGGTGGAGCAGCTGGTGAGCTGGTGCAGCAGGAACAACCTTCTCCTAAATGTGGACAAAACCAAGGAGATTGTCGTCGATTTCAGAATGAAAATTCAGCCCAGTCACACTCCGCTGTGTATCAACAACTTAGCTGTGGAGCAGGTGAAAAGCATCAAGTTCCTGGGAGTGCATATAACGGATACCTTAACTTGGACTACAAACATCACATCTCTGGTAAAACGGGCACAGCAGCGGTTGTACTTCCTCCGCAGGATGAGAAGATCACACCTCCACCCTCCCATCCTCACCACATTCTACAGAAGCACCATTGAATCAGTCATGACCAGCTGCATCTCTATGTGGTGCAGCAGCTGTACAGCTGCGGACTGGAAGTGCCTTCAGAGAGTGGTGAGGACAGCGGAAAAAAATCATTGGGACTTCTCTTCCTTCCATCATGGACATTGGTTACAAACGCAGTCTGACAAGAGCTAAGGGCATTACCAGAGCCTCCACACACCCACAATATGGACTGTTTACACTGCTTAACTCTGGGAGGAAGTACCGCAGCATGAAGAGCGGGACAACCAGGTTCTGCAACAGCTTCATCCCCCAGGCCATAAGACTATTGAACTCACAATCAAACCGATGCTAGAACTTTCTTATACATTGCCACTTTTAAAAACGTTCCTATATATCTATTTTACAGAACTATGCACAGGAAGCACTTTTTATGGGCAAACTAAGCACTTTTACTGATCGCCTGATATAAATGTTATATTCTGCTGCTACTTTGAAGAGTCAATGCAACAACATTTTGTTCAATGTGCACTGTGTCTATGTGTATACCTGAATGATAATTAAATTTATATTCATTCATATTCATTCAACCATTCCTTCATTCATGCATTCATTTCCACACATAGACTGGGAAACACATTCTGTAAATGGGCTGGTTGGTTTGGAGTTTGTAAAATGTGTGCAGGATAGTTTTTTGCAGCAACACATAGAGGTACTTACTAGAGGAGGGGCAGTGCTGGACCTCCTGTTAGGAAATGAGATGGGACAGGTGGCGGAGGTATGCGTTGGGGAGCACTTCGGGTCCAGTGATCACAATACCATTACTTTCAATATAATTATGGAGAGGGTCAGAACTGGACCTAATGTTGAGATTTTTGATTGGAGAAAGGCTAAAGTAAATGAGGTGCTTGAGGAGCATAAGGAATGTAAAAAGAATGTTAAGAAAGAAATTAGAAAAGCTAAAAGAAGATATGAGGTTGCTTTGGCAACTAAGGTGCAAGTAAATCCAAAGGGTTTCTACAGCTATATTAATAGCAAAAGGATAACGAGGGATAAAATTGGTCCATTGGAGAGACAGAGTGGACAGCTATTTGCAGAGCCAAAAGAGATGGGGGAGATATTGAACTGTTTATTTTCTTCGGTATTCACCAAGGAGAAGGATATTGAATTATGTGAGGTAAGGGGAACTAGTAGAGTAGCTATGGATACTATGACTTTCAAAGTAAAAGAAGTACTGACACTTTTGAGAAATATCAAAGTGGATAAGTCCCCAGGCCCTGACAGGATATTCCCTAGGACATTGAGGGAAGTTAGTGTAGAAATAGCCGGGGCTACGACAGAAATATTTCAAAT
The DNA here is from genome assembly GCA_036785375.1 of Leucoraja ocellata. Taxonomy (NCBI): domain Eukaryota; kingdom Metazoa; phylum Chordata; class Chondrichthyes; order Rajiformes; family Rajidae; genus Leucoraja; species Leucoraja ocellata. The sequence goes on along the minus strand of JAWMAR010005074.1, from coordinate 9,044 downwards.
GTCATTAGAAACGGGAATAGTGCCGGAGGATTGGCGTACTGCGCATGTTGTTCCAATGTTTAAAAAGGGTTCTAAGAGTAAACCTAGCAATTATAGACCTGTTAGTTGACTTCAGTGGTGGGTAAATTAATGGAAATGATACTTAGAGATAATATATATAAGCATCTGGATCAACAGGGTCTGATTAGGAACAGTCAACATGGATTTGTGCCTGGAAGGTCATGTTTGACTAATCTTCTTGAATTTTTTGAAGAGGTTACTAGGGAAATTGACGAGGGTAAAGCAGTGGATCTTACTATATAGACTTTAGTAAGGCCTTTGACATGGTTCCTCATGGAAGGTTGGTTAAGAAGGTTCAACTGTTGGGTATAAATGCAGGAATAGCAAGATGGATTCAACAGTGGCTGAATGGGAGACGCCAGAGAGTAATGGTGGATGGCTGTTCGTCGGGTTGGAGGCAGGTGACTAGTGGGGTGCCTCAGGGATCTGTGTTGGGTCCTTTGTTGTTTGTCATGTACATCAATGATCTGGATGAAGGTGTGGTAAATTGGTTTAGTAAGTATGCAGATGATACCAAGATAGGGGGTGTTGTGGATAATGAAGAGGATTTCCAAAGTCTACAGCGGGATTTAGTCCATTTGGAAGAATGGGCTGAAAGATGGCAGATGGAGTTTAATGGTGATAAATGTGAGGTGCTACACCTTGGCAGGACAAATCAAAATAGGACGTACATGGTAAATGGGAGGGAATTGAAGAATGCAGTTGAACAGAGGGATCTGGGAATAACTGTGCATGGTTCCTTGAAGGTGGAATCTCATATAGATAGGGTGGTAAATAAATCTTTTGGTATGCTAACCTTTATAAATCACAGCATTGAGTATAGAAGTTGGGATGTAATGTTAAAATTGTACAAGGCATTGGTGAGACCAAGTCTGGAGTATGGTGTACAATTTTCGTCGCCCAATTATAGGAAAGATGTCAACAAAATGGAGAGAGTACAGAGGAGATTTACTAGAATGTTGCCTGGGTTTCAACAACTATTACAGAGAAAGCTTGAATAAGACAGGTCTTTATTCTCTGGAGCGCAGAAGGTTAAGGGGGGACTTGATAGAAGTCTTTAAATGATGAGAGGGATAGACAGAGTTGATGTGGACAAGCTTTTCCCTTTGAGAATAGGGAAGATTCAAACAGGAGGACATGACTTCAGAATTAAGGGACAGATGTTTAGGGGTAACATGAGGGGGAACTTCGTTACTCAGAGAGTGGTAGTGGTGTGGAATGAGCTTCTAGTGGAAGTGGTGGAGGCAGGCTCGTTGGTATCATTTAAAAATAAATTGGATAGGCATATGGATGAGAAGGGAATGGAGGGTTATGGTATGAGTGCAGGCAGGTGGGACTATGGGAACATAATTGTTCGGCACGGACTTGTAGGGCCGAGATTGCCTGTTTCCGTGCTGTAATTGCTATATGGTTAAATGGTTATATAGGTAACGTTTCGGGCCGAAACCCTTCTTCAGACTGAGTTCAAAAAGAGTTGTCTTTTATGCTCGTTATACGTGGAGTATGAATGCACAGATTTTGGAGACAACAAAGGTGTCATTTGAAGCAGTGACTTCCTATTTAATTGTTCTTTGGTGTAATATGTTTTCTGAAATTGTTTCTTTCTTCTTGTAAATCATGTCATCCTAGAATATAGAGCACGGACGCAGCGGTAGAATTGCAGCCTTACAGCGCCAGAGACAGGGGTTCGATCCTGGCTATGGGTGCTGTTTGTACATTCTCCCCGTGACTGTGGGGTTTCTCTGGAACTCTCATTCCCTCCGACATTCCAAAAGACGTGCTGGTTTGTTGGTTAATTGTCTTGTCTAAATTGTCCCTAGTGTGCAGGATAGAATCATTGTATGGGTTATTGCTAGTCAATGCAGACTCGTTGGGCCAAAAGGCCTGTTTCCCCACAGTATCCCCAAACAAAACTGCACAGCACAGAAACAAGCCCTTTGGCCCACAATGTCTGAGCTGAACATTATGCCAATGCCAACTCTTATCTGCCTGCATATAATCCATATCGCTGCATTCCCTGCATATTCATAATCATACATGGCACTATCATATCTAGATCCAATACAAACCCTAGCAGCATGTTCCGGGGACCCATCATCTTCTGTGAAAAAATATGCCCCACACGTTTGTCTACTCCTTTTCAGTCTCAGCCCAATGCAGTGCAGTAACGGATAGAGCTGCTGCCTCCCAGTGTCAAAGATCCAGGTTAGTGGGCAAATGCATGGCAGATGCAGTATAATGTGGATAAATGTGAGGTTATCCACTTAGGTGGCAAAAACAGGAAAGTAGACTATTATCTGAATGGTGGCCGATTAGGAAACGGGGAGATGCAACGAGACCTGGGTGTCATGGTACACCAGTCATTGAAAATAGGCATGCAGGTGCAGCAGGCAGTGAAACATAGAAACATAGAAATTAGGTGCAGGAGTAGGCCATTCGGCCCTTCGAGACTGCACCGCCATTTAATATGATCATGGCTGATCATCCAACTCAGTATCCCGTACCTGCCTTCTCTCCATACCCTCTGATCCCCTTAGCCACAAAGGCCACATCTAACTCCCTCTTAAATATAGCCAATGTACTGGCCTCGACTACCCTCTGTGGCAGAGTGTTCCAGAGATTCACCACTCTCTGTGTGAAAAAGGTTCTTCTCATCTCGGTTTTAAAGGATTTCCCCCTTATCCTTAAGCTGTGACCCTTTGTCCTGGACTTCCCCAACATCGGGAGCAATCTTCCTGCATCTAGCCTATCCAACCCCTTAAGAATTTTGTAAGTTTCTATAAGATACCCTCCCAATCTCCTAAATTCTAGAGAGTATAAACCAAGTCTATCCAGCCTTTCTTCATATGAAAGTCCTGACATCCCAGGAATCAGTCTGGTGAACCTTCTCTGCACTCCCTCTATGGCAATAATGTCCTTCCACAGATTTGGAGACCAAAACTGTACGCAATACTCCAGGTGTGGTCTCACCAAGACCCTGTACAACTGCTGTAGAACCTCCCTGCTCCTATACTCAAATCCTTTTGCGATGAATGCTAACATACCATTCGCTTTCTTCACTGCCTGCTGCACCTGCATGCCTACTTTCAATGACTGGTGTACCATGACACCCAGGTCTCGTTGCATCTCCCCTTTTCCTAGTCGGCCACCATTTAGAAAATGAAGAAAGCGAATGGTATGTTAGCATTCATAGCAAAAGGATCTGAGTATAGGAGCAGGGACGTTCTACTGCAGTTGTACGGGGTCTTTGTGAGACCACACCTGGAGTATTGCGTACAGTTTTGGTCTCCTAATCGGAGGAAAGACATTCTTGCCATAGAGGGAGTACAGAGAAGGTTCACCAGATTGATTCCTGGGATGTCAGGACTTTCATATGAAGAAAGACTGGATAGACTCGGCTTGTACTCGCTTGAATTTCAAAGATTGAGGGGGGATCTTATAGAAACTTACAAAATTCTTAAGGGGTTGGACAGGCTAGATGCAGGAAGATTGTTCCCAATGTTGGGGAAGTCCAGAACAAGGGGTCACAGTTTAAGGATAACGGGGAAGTCTTTTAGGACTGATATGAGAAAAACATTTTTCACACAGAGAGCGGTGAATATGTGAAATTTTCTGCCATAGAAGGTAGTTGAGGCCAGTTCATTGGCTATATTTAAGAGGGAGTTAGATGTGGCCCTTGTGGCTAAAGGGATCAGGAGGTATGGAGAGAAGGCAGGTACAGGATACTGAGTTGGATTATCAGCCATGATCATATTGAATGGCGAATGGTGCAGGCTCGAAGGGCCGAATGGCCTCTACTCCTGCACCTATTTTCTATGTTTCTATCATATCATTTGGTCATGCCGTTTGGTCTTACTAATGCTCCAGCAGTTTTTCAAGGCATGGTTAATGATGTATTACGGGACATGCTGAACAGATTTGTGTTTGTGTACCTTGATGACATTTTGATTTTTTCTCCAGACGAGACTTCCCATGTGCAGCATGTACACCAGGTACTGGAACGTTTGCTCCTGAATGATCTGTTTGCGAAAGCTGCGAAATGTGAATTTCATGTTAACACTGTTCAATTCCTTGGTTATGTTGTATCAACTGCTGGTATACAGATGGACCCGAGCAAGGTCAGTGCTGTGGCCAATTGGCCTACACCCTCCAGTCGTAAGCGACTTCAGGGGTTCCTTGGGTTTGCTAATTTTTATAGGAAGTTTATCCGGAACTTTAGTGTCACTGCTGCACCACTCCATGCTCTTACCTCACCCCACGTGCCTTTCTCTTGTTCCCCTCAAGCATAAACTGCATTAATGAGACTCAAGAGGAGCTTCTCCTCAGCCCCCATCCTGGTTCACCCTGACCCATCACTCCAGTTCGTGGTTGAGGTGGACGCCTCGGGTGTGGGCATCGGGGCCGTACTCTCCCAGAAATCCTCCACAGATGGTCGATTACATCCCTGCGCTTTCCTCTCATGAAAGCTTTCTCCTGCTGAGAGAAATTACCATGTGGGTAACCGTGAACTGTTAGCGGTTAAAACAGCCTTGGAGGAATGGAGACACTGGTTGGAGGGCACAGAGCAGCCGTTTCTAGTTTGGACAGACCACAAGAACCTGGAATACATCAAGTCAGCCAAACGCCTCGACTCACGCCAAGCAAGGTGGGCTCTCTTCTTTAATCGATTTAATTTTGTACTGTCTTACCGCCCTGGTGCCAAGAATGGCAAACCTAATGCTCTCTCCAGACAGTTTGATCCTGACCCGGCCCCTAAGGTTTCAACTCCCATTCTGCCTGCTTCCTGTTTTGTTGGGGCAGTTACTTGGGAGATTGAGAAGAGAGTTTCCGAGGCAACTGCTGGTGTTCAGTCTCCGCTAGGGTGTCCTTCTAATCGTCTGTTTGTTCCCGAGCCTCTTCGTTCACAGGTGATTCACTGGGCTCATACGTCTCGGATCTCCTGTCATCCCGGTGTTCACCGAACCCTGTTTGTGGCCAAACAAATGTTTTGGTGGCCTTCCATGGAGAGGGGGATTAAGGAGTACGTTGCCACCTGCAGTATTTGTGCTCGGAACAAGACCTCACGTCTGCCCGCCTTTAACCTCCTGAATCCGCTGCCTGTCCCCTCACGCCCCTGGTCCGGCATCTCCATGGACTTTGTTACGGGCCTGCCCTCTTCTGAAGGTAACACCTCAGTCATGACTGTGGTGGACAGATTTTCTAAGATGGTCCATTTCATTCCGTTGCACAAGCTTCCCTCCGCCAAGAAAACGGCAGAGGTCATGCTGTCTCATGTTTTTCGATTCATGGATTTCCCAGAGACATTGTGTCTGACCGGGGCCTCAGTTCGTGTCCAGGTTTTGGAAGGAGTTTTGTTCTCTGTTGGACGCCACGGTCAGCCTTGCATCTGGTGATCACCCGGAATCCAATGACAGACTGAACGCCTTAACCAGGAATTTGAGACAGGACTGTGGTGCTTGGTGGCATAGAACCCTTCAACTTGGAGCAAACACCTTATTTGGGTGGAGTATGCACACAATACACATCCTTGCTCCTCCCTCTGTCTCTCTCCATTCCAGTGTGCCTATGTTATCAACCGCCATTGTTCCCTGCTGTGGAGAAGGAGTCCAGTGTGCCCTCCGCTCAGGCTCTCATCCGTCGCTGTCGCAAGGTTTGGAATGGGGCTTGTCAGATGCTGTTGCGCAGTTCTGCGCGTTGCAAGAGGATGGCTGATCGTGGAAGAACGCCGCGCTCCGGTATACTCGCCTGGCCAAAAGGTGTGGCTCTCCACTCGAGACTTACCTCTGAGGGTGGAATCCGGAGCTGCCTCCTCGTTTTGTTAGTCCTTTCCCCATATCGAAGGTCATCAATCCTGTGGCGGTTCGTCTCAAACTCCCCCGTGCCATGAGGGGTCCACCCTACTTTCCATGTCTCCCGACTAAAGCCATTTAAGGAGAGTCATCTGGTCCCTGCCTCCACACCCCCCCCCCCCCGGTTCCTTGATGGGGTCCGGTGTTTATGGTCAACCGTTGCTGGGGATGCGCCGGCGTGGTCGTGGTTGTCAGTATCTTGTGGATTGGGAGGGTTATGGACCTGAGGAGCGGTCTTGGGTGCCGGCTCGCAACATATGCGACCCGGAACTTATCAGGGAATATCGGCGCCAACATCCTGAAGATCCTGGGCCGTCAGGAGCCGGCCGTGGAGGGGGGGAGGGGGGGGGGAGGGGGTACTCTCAGGTCTCGGGTTGATCTAGTTTCTGTTTCTTATTGTTTTTTAGTATTAGAGTTTGCATTCTTGTTTTATCTTGGTGTCTCGCATCTCCTCTTGTTTCAGGTCCCATTTCCTATCAGGTCGTTTACCCTCATGTGATTATTGGCCCCGCCCTGATGTGTTTCACCGTGTTTCGTTACCCCTGCTAGTCTGTATTTAAGCCCTTTGTGTTTTAGTGCTCATTGCCAGTTCGTTGTGTATGCTACTTGGTATCACCTCGTTCCAGCTCTAGAAA
>JAWMAR010005072.1:0-35860 GCA_036785375.1 Leucoraja ocellata | reverse complement strand
CCCTCTGTAACTGGACCCTCGACTTCCTGACCAACAGGCCACAATCAGTGAGAATAGGTAACAAATCATCCTCTCCGATTATTCTCAACACTGGTGCCCCGCAGGGATGTGTTCTCAGCTTCCTTCTATACTCATTATACACTCATGACTTTGAGGCCAAATACCATTCCAACACTATTTACAAATCTGCAGACAGCACCCCCATAATGGGCCGGATATAATGGGCTGGACAATGACAATTAAATTGAATCTGAATCTGAATCTGAATATCAAATAACGATGAGACCTGTGGAAGAGGTTTGTGGGTACATGAAAAAGGTGAAAAACCTTGTAACCTCGTGCCCAGCCAACAGCTTCTCGATCAATGTCAACAAGAAAAAGGAGGTTGTGATCAACTTTAGGAGGCTAAACGGCACACACACATATACATTGATGGGACCGAAGTAGAGATGGTTGGAAGTTTCAAGTTCTTAGGATTAAATATCACCAGCAATTTGTCCTGGATGAGCCACATCGAAGCGCTGGCCAAGAAAGCACATCAACGCCTCTATTTCCACAGAAGGCTTAGGAGGTTCGGCATGTCCTCACCAACATCTACAGATGCACCGTAGAAAGCATTTTATCGGAATACATCACTGCATGGTTTGGGAACAGCTCCATCCAAGAGCGCAAGAAATCGCAGAGAGTTGTGGAAATAGCCAAGACCATCACACAAACTAACCTCCCTTTCATTAACTCAATCTAAACTCCAAACTGCCTCGACAAGACCACCAGCATAATCAAGGACCAGTCTCACCCCAGTCACTCCCTATTCTCCCCTCTCCCATCAGGCAAATGGTACAGACGTTTGAAAACACATACCTCCAGATTCAGGAAGAGTTTCTTCCCAGCTGTTATCAGGCAACTCAACTGTCCTCTCGCCAGATAGAGAGCAGCCCTGACCTCCAATCTGCTTCATTAGAGACCTTCAAATTGTCTTTACTCTGACTTTATTGGGCTTAATCTTGCACTAAACGCGACACCCTTTACCCTGTATCTGTACACTGTGGACGGCTTGATTGTAATCATGTATAATCTTTTCGTTGACTGGATAGCATGCAACAAAAAGCTTTTCACTGTACCTCAATTACATGCAACAATAATAAACAAAACTGATTAATTTATCTTCACTTAACCCATACCCATCCATTCCCTACATATCCATATGCAAAATTCTCTTAAATGCCGCTAGCGGATCTACTTCAATCACTACCCTCGGCCCTTCTTATTTTTGGTACTAAAATGTACCACATCACAATTATCTGTATTGACATGGATATGCTATTTATTAACTGTTTCTCAATCACCGAGGCATTATATCTTCTGCCAGTCACTGCGTTACAACACCTTTCACAGCATGGTGAAGATTCTATGCTTTCCTTGCAAACAAAACTTGTTTTTTTAACCCTCAAAAGGACACAAAGTGCTGGGGTAATTCAGCAGGGGTTCATGCAATGTCTCTGGAGAACATGGATAGGTGATATTTTTCAGGTTGAGACCCCCTCCCGCCTCTTCAATTGGGTAAATATTCAAAAATGCTTCATTGACATTGAATGTACTTTGAGAGTAGAAAGATGCAACAAAACATTCCGAAGGAGGTTGCAATTGGTGTACTGTGTGGGATCAATATGCCTGTGGCTTTTTGATTGATTGTAGACCAGTCACACAAGAAGATAAATGGTGGATGTTGGGGTTGCCTGCATAATCTAATATGGAGTGAGTTGATGCATCAGTTTCTAAGTGAAGGTGAGAAAGTCAACAGCATGGAGTCACCTGATAACTACAGAAGTATCCGAGTTATTATAGGAGTGTTTTGGACCAGTTGAAATTTGGAAGGAGTGAGTGCTCAAGGGTTGGAACCAAGTCAGACAAAACATATCAATGTGCTATATCATTGAATTGCAGAAGAAAGCAGCTTTAAATAGGTGGAAGCAACAAATGGTGCTAATGATGGACGTCATGTTGCATGTATTCCAACACAAGATTGAACAGGGAAGTATCCAAATGTAATACTCAGTGATGAAGCAAAAATTGTACAAGATGTTAGTGAGAATACTTGCAGTATTGTGTCCAGTTTTGCTCACTCTGCTATAGGAAATATACCATTAAGCTGGAAAGAGTGAAAAGAAGATTTATGAGGAAAGGTACAGAGAGCCTCCTGTCTCTTAGAGGTCCAGTGTGTTCTGCAGATGAGACAGACACACCTTCTGGTGACCCCTCTGTTCTCCTTCTGGTGATCCACCCCATCTCCTTCTGGTGATCCACCCCATCTCCTTCTGGTGACCCCTCTGTTCTCCTTCTGGTGATCCACCCCATCTCCTTCTGGTGATCCACCCCATCTCCTGTAGCAGAGCTGGAGCTTTCCACCACTGCCCTCCTCAGCCTCTCAGACGCGTGCGCCGTTTTGCGCGTTGAGGTCAGTTCCGAGTAAAATGGCGACGGTGCGGGCTGTCATGGCCGCGCTGCGGGGCGAGGGGTTGAGAATTCCCAGCAGGAGGACCTTGCTCCGACAGGTACTGACTGCACCGCACGGCGTGCATCGACAGCCGAAGCCACTTTGAGAGAAAGAGTGAGATCCTTGGATTGGTGCTGCGCTTGTCCTGGGCCGAGCTTTCCTCCCGGTTCCGAGCGGTGGTTCTGCCAACTGGGAACTTGGTTGCCTCAGTGAGCAAATTCCATGTTTGACCTAGCTTTAATCTGTCCTGTTTACACCTTGCCCTTCCATATCTCTCGTCCCCCTCTCCCCTGATTCACAATCTGAAGAAGGGTCTAGACCCGAAACGTCACCAATTCCTTCCCTCCAGAGATGCTGCCTGTGCTGTTGCTGAGTTACTCCAGCATTTTGTGTCTGTCTAGTTTTACCTTGTGCGACTTTCTCCTGTACATTGATGGCATCCGGGTGTGGAGCTGAGCTGTCACTGCACAATAGCTGTTTCCATTTGTACATACATTAAGAATCAAATCCAAATCGATCAAGGTCTCTGATCGGAGCGAACTCAAAATCTGTAAACGTCTAGTTTTTTAATTACAATTATGCTATGCAAATGACTGCCTCAACATTACCCATCCACTTAAAACTGAACTGTACAGTGTTAAGATTTTGTCTGTAAATCTTTTGTCCTTTTGTCCTTTGGTTCATTGCATTTCGTTATATGATGCAGGTGAAAAAAATACTTTTTAACTTCTGTCTCTATGTTATGATTGTGATAAAGTGAAGAACTAATGAATATGGGGATGAGAATGTGTTTGAGTAAGTGCGAGGTGATATAATTGTTAGAAGGAGTACTAGGTTAAAAGGTCAAAATAATAGATACATGAAGAAAAATTGTGAAGTTGCACGAACTTGTGATCATAGGCGGTCATTAAAGCCACCTGAGACAATGTTTGAACATGGAGTTTTTACTGAGATGGATATGGCAACATTTGGCTGAAAGGGCACATTAAATTGACCAATTAAGCAACTTTGTTTTGCATTTATTTTATAACTCAGTTTGATCAGTGATTAGATTAACCTTTGCAAAATTATATGATATTCAAGAAGCTGCAAATAACAAATACAGCAGTCACCCCTTACTCCGACATTAACTAACTTCATTTCAATGTTTGCACTACAGCATGTGTGATTGCACAGTGGAACACTGAACAGTTGAATAACATTGAAGGTCACCTGATTTGGGATCACGGTTTGAGGTCTGGTGATAAATATAATTTCTAATTTATGTTGTGCAAATATTAGTAACTTATCAAAGCATTTAATTCAGATCATTTAAAAACTAAGACCACAATTCTGGTGTCTTACGATCTTGTATTGGAGAAGGAGAATGAAATGTTCATTTCCACCATTTGAATTATCAATATTTATGTGGAGGTGACATGATGTTAGGAGCTTGCAAGTCTCTTGGCAAGTAACTGACAACTTCAAATGCAAAACCAAGAGTGCCATACTGTCACAATTCTTTGAGTACAAACAGACTTTGTAGATACTGCAAGATGATGTCTAAAGCTACACACCTCCTTAATTTGCTTGGTCTTTTAGTATCTTAAAAGGTACTGAAGGAGTATCTTAAATTTGACATATTTCCCTTTATTCTTGCATATCCTTTAGAAAAATCTTCGTTCATTTAGCTTCTAGGGATAGTATTATGTAGGCAAATAACATCTACAAGTAGGTCTTTGATAAAGTTCCTCATGGTAGGCTGCTGTGGAAAGTTATTACATGAGATCCTAAGAGAGATGCAGAATTGGTTTCATTGAAGGAAGCAGAGGATGGTGATGGAAGGCAGCTTTTCGAACTGGAGACCTTTGACAAATAGTGCGTCAGAGAGATCAATGCTGGACTCATTGCTATTTGTGGTTTATATCAACAAATTTTATGAAAATGTACAAGGTACAATTAGCAAGTTTGCAAATAACACTAAAGTAGGTGTTATCGTAGACAGTGAAGATGGTTATCTTTATTACAGCAGGATCCCGATCAAGTGGGCTGAAGAATAGCGAATTAAGTTTAATGCAAAAATGTGCAGATATTTCCATTTTGCAAAGTCAATGCAAGGCAGGGCCTCCACATTGAATGACAGGGTGATGCAGAGCAGAGAGATCTTGGAGTTAGTTCATAGTTCCCTTAAAATGGCATCATAGGCAGGGGGGTAAAGAAGGGTTTTCATTTATTGGCCTTCATCGGTCAGGGTATTCAGTATAGAAGTTGAAACATTGTTACAGTTGCACAAGTCGTGGGCCTGGCTCTGAGGCACAATGGGGAAGATTGAAGTCAGTTTGAGCAATTGTCATCGGAGACTTGTTAGTGTGAGGGGAAAAACAGTTGATTCTGTGGCCATAAACAAGACCCTGGATTGATGTGTTGTCTCCCTGGTGCCAGTGTCCAGGATATCTTGAGTAGTTCCAAAACATTCTCAAGGGGGAGAGGGCCATGTCGATGTGCACGTTGGCGCAAATGACCTTGATACATACCACCGCATGCAGACACCGACGCGCCACTATCGGTCCTACAAGATGTGTTATGTAGATATCAGAACACGAATCCTGATGCGGCTATGGTGGTGACTGGGGATTTTAATAAGGCAAACCTCAAAAATGTTATGCCTAACTTCTGCCAACACATCACGTGTGTCACCAGGGGGCAAAGAACGTTGGACCACTGTTACACACCATTCAGGAAATGATACAAGGCTGTTTTTCTCCCTCCTTTTGGAAAATCGGATCACACTGCCATTTTACTGCTGCTGGAGTATAAACAACGGATAGTAATGGAAGCGGCAGTGACGAGGGTCTGACCATTCAGAGGCCATGCGACAGGATGCACTGAGTGATGTCGACTGGAATATGTTCCTAGCATGTTCCAGAACCGTCAGTGAGTTTGCGGAAGCCGTCACTGACTTAATTGCAACAATAGCCGACAACATCGTCCCCATGGTAAGGATTAGCATCTTTCCTAACCAGAAACCCTGGGTGGACAGGTCCATTCGCGTTGCTTCGAATGGACCTGAACTCTTTTTACACATGATTTGAGGCGGGCAACAACACCCGTAGCTCGCTGGCGAACAACATCGTTGTCAGCGCGCTGGCTAGCGAGGCTGGAGGGAGTTCCACCGCTGGGGATGTGCACACATACTCCGTGTCCGATCACGACGAGAGGAGGCTCTGACGTGTGTGAACACGAGGAAAGCTGTAGGCCCAGATGGTATATCTGGGCGAGTACTAAAGTCTTGTGCTAATCAGCTAGCTCCAGTTTTCACCACAATATTCAACCTCGCCCTGGCCAAGTCTGTGGTCCCTGCCTGCTTCAAAAGATTCACCATTGTACCAGTGCGTAAGAATGCCTCTCCAGCCTGCTTGAATGACTACCGACCGGTGGCCCTCACCTCGGTGGTCATGAAATGCTTCGAGAGGCTGATACATCTGCGTCTTCCTCCCTCGCACCATGGACCCGTTGCTGTTCACATACCGTCAAAACAGATCCACGGATGATGCGGTCTCCCAGGTTTTGCACACTACTCTCTCTCTCACCTTGACAGCCAGAAGGGGGGCTATGTGAGGATGCTGTTCATTGATTTCAGTTCAGCTTTCAACACCATAGTCCCCACCAGACTTGCTGAGAAGCTGCTGGAACTGGGACTGAACTGTATGCCTGGGTCCTGGACTTTCTCACCACCAGGCCCCAGGTGGTCAAGATGGGTAGACATACCTCCAACACCCTCACCCTGAACTCAGGATCCCCCCAGGGTTGTGTCCTTAGCCCCCGACTGTACTCCTTGTACACACATGACTGTGTGGCCAGGTTCAGCTCCAACTTCATCATCAAGTTTGCTGATGACACTGTGGTGGTGGGACTGATCTCCATAACGATGCGAAGGCCTACCTGGAGGAGGTAGCTGACCTGGCACTCTGGTGTCAGAACAACAGCCTCCTCTTGAATGTCACTAAAACTAGTGAGCTGATTGTGGACTTTAGAAGGGCACAACAACTGAGGATGTACACGCCACTGGGGATAAATGGGACTTCTGCGGATAGGGTGAACAGCTTTAAATACCTGGGAGTCCACAACACAGAGGAACTGACATGGACAACACACACTGCCGCACTGGTGAGAAAGGCAAGGCAGCGCCTTTACCACCTCAGGCAGCTGAGGAAATTCAGAGTGTCTCTGAGAATCCTTCAATCCTTCTACTCTGGTGCAGTAGAAAGTATCCTGACCGGAAACATCTCGATCTGGTTCAGCAACAGCTCTGACCAGTACTCTCATAGTAGAGAGAGTACTGCAGAGAGTAGAGTGTTCGGCCGAACGCACCATGGGAACTACACTCCCACCCCCCCCCCCCCCCCCCACCCCCCTGCTGGACCTATACATTAGGGGATGCAGATCCAGAGCCAACATGATCATGAAAGACCCCTACCACCCCAGCAACGTACTGTTCCAGCTGCGACAGTCAGGCAAGCGCCTCCGCTGTCATGCTGCGAAAACAGAGAGGATGAGACGTAGTTTCTTCCCACTGGCCATCAGGACTCTAAACTCTGATTTCACCAAGGCGCAATTACTGTTGTGCCTTTTAAAAAATGTAAATACTGATTCTGTTCTGTTGTTTTGCACAATCCTGCAGGCATTGCCACTTTCATTTCACTGTACATCTTGTATGTGTATGTGACAGATAAAGTTGACTTGACTTGACTTGGTAAAAAAAGGAATGAGGTTCTGTGGCGTGAATATAGCGAGTTAGGCAAAGCGTGAAAAAGCAGGACCTTTTGGGTAGTAATTTCCAGATTACACCTGGTGCCACATATTAGTGAGGATAGGAATGGGAGAATGGGACAGATGAATATGGGGCTGAGGAACTGGGATTCAGATTTTTAGACCAGTGGCATCTCTTCCGAGGGCACAGGTAACCTATATAAGAGGGACGGGTTGCACTTGAACTGGAGGGGTATTAATGTTGCTCCGTGGAAGCGTTTGAACAAGATTGGCAGGTGGAAGGACTGATGGGAAAGACTGCTGGGAAGCAAGAGTAAGTCAGAAAGAAAGGACAGGCAGAGAAAGATTATTGAACACCGTGAAACTGATGGCCTGAAGTGTGTTTACATCGACTCAAGGAGAATCGTAGGTAAAACGGATTAACTTAAAAGCCTGGATCAGTGTATGGAACTATAAACATGGTCATTATGGAGACTTTGTTGAGAGAGGGACAGGACTGGCAGCTCAATGATCCAGCTTTTTGGTGTTTCAGATGTGATAGAGATGGAGATAAGACGTGGTGGAGTTGCTTTACTAATCAGGGAGAATGTCACAGTGGCACTCGGAGGACATACTGGAGAGCCCATCTGCTAAGGTGATACAAGTTTAAAAATAAAAAAGGTGCAAACATTCCAATGAGATCATACTATACACCTCCCAATAGCCAACGGGAGATGGAAGGTCAGATATGTAGACGGATTACAGAAAGATGCAAAAGCAACAGGGTTGTCATATTGGGTGACTTTAACTTTCCCAATATTGACTGGGACTTACATCCTGCAAAAAGCTTGGACGGGGCAAAATTCATTAGGTGTATCCAAGAGGGTTTCCTGAAATAGTATGTGTATAGCCCAACTTGAGGAAGGTTTATACGAGACGTGATATTGGAAAACAAGTATGGCCTGGTGTCTGGTGGTTCAGTGGATGAGCATTTAGAAACATAGAAAATAGGTGCAGGAGTAGGTCATTCGGCCCTTCGAACCTGCACCGCCATTCGATATGATCATGGCTGATCATCCAACTCAGTATCCCATCCCTGCCTTCTCTCCATACCCCCTGATCCCTTTAGCCACACGGGCAACATCTAACTCCCTCTTAAATGTAGCCAATGAACTGGCCTCAACTACCTTCTGTGGCAGATAATTCCACAGATTCACCACTCTCTGTGTAAAAAATGATTTTTTCATCTCGGTCCTAAAAGACTTCCCTCTTATCCTTAAACTGTGACCCCTAGTTCTGGACTTCCCCAACATCGGGAATAATCTTCCTGCATCTAGCCTGTCCAACCCCTTAAGAATTTTGTAAGTTTCTATAAGATCCCCCCTCAATCTTCTAAATTCTATCGTGTACAAGCCGAGTCTATCCAGTCTTTCTTCATATGAAAGTCCTGCCATCCCAGGAATCAGTCTGGTGAACCTTCGCTGTACTCCCTCTATGGCAAGAATGTCTTTCCTCAGATTAGGAGACCAAAACTGTACGCAATACTCCAGGTGTGGTCTCACCAAGACCCTGTACAACTGCAATAGAACCTCCCTGCTCTTATACTCAAATCCTTTTGCTATGAATGCTAACATACCATTTGCTTTCTTCACTGCCTGCTGTACCTGCATTCCTACTTTCAATGACTGGTGTACCATGACACCCAGGTCTCGTTGCACCTCCCCTTTTCCTAATCGGCCACCATTCAGATAATAGTCTACTTTCCTGTTTTTGCCACCAAAGTGGATAACCTCACATTTATCCACATTATACTGCATCTGCCATGCATTTGCCCACTCACCCAACCTATCCAAGTCACCTTGCAGCCTCCTAGCATCCTCCTCACAGCTAACACTGCCCCCCAGCTTCGTGTCATCCGCAAACTTGGAGATGTTGCATTCAATTTTGGGGATAGTGATCACAACTCCTTAGGTTTTAAGATCATTTTGAACAGGAATAAATCTGGATCTTGGAAGAAGGTACCAAATTGGAGTAAGGTGGATTGCAACATTATTAGGCAGGAGCTTCTCAGAGCAAATCAAGAACAGTTGTTATTGAATAAGACTGCATCTGACATGTGGAAGTTGTTTAAAGGCCAGTTGATCAAAATTCAGGACTGGCATGTACCAGTAAGTAGGAGGGATAAGGATGGCAAGGTAAGAGAACCTTGGATAACCAAAGATGTAGAAAATATGCTGGAAGATAAAGGAAACGGAGGTAACATTTATGAAGATCAAATCAGACATTCCAATGGGATTATTGAGGGCCATTGAGGCAGATAAAGCAAGTAGGAAAGAACTCAAGCGGTGATCAGAAAGGCTACAATGGACCATGAAACGTGTTTGTCATCAGATGAAGAAAAGCCCATGGCTTTTTATACGTATATTAAAAATGAGGATAACCAGGGAGTAGGTGGGACCCTTCAACTATAGAGGAGGGAATTTGTGCTTTGAGTCAGGGGTACTATATGAGTACCTTGCACTTGTATTCACCAAGAAGAAGGACAAGGAGGACACAGATCAGTGTGGATAATGGAATTACTGTGGAACAGATATTCGTGATTGGATTGGGAGGGGTGGGCTTGATTCTGTGTGGCATTTGAATGATGATATTGAAAATAAAGAGTAATGAGGTGAAGCAAAGGAACAATTAAATTATACGTGACACAATTAATACACCTTGAAAATTATGTTCTATATACTGTAGGTTTCACTTTCAGCAAAATAAATTGTTTACACAAACTGGATAAAGGCACCACCTAAGGCAACGGAGAATGCAGAATATTTAAAATGATTTCAATGTTTTTATTATGTATGCTGTATTACATTGCATAATACAAGAGGGGAATGATTATAGTTTCTGGCTGTTTTCTACTTTTAAGACATTAACCTTTAATAAAATATATTGTAAGAACAATTTACCAAAACTTGTGATGTGCAGTGATTGGTTAGGTTATTGATAGCAAAGTTTACAAATATAGCATATCCATCCATCATACGAATAGAAATGTGTCCTTCCAACTTTGATTGCTGGCCAGCAGTTGGAGTCAAATGTTGATCTTGTAGTTAAAACATGGCTGATGCTATTTTGGCAGTGCTAATGAATGGAGTCACTGCTACTCAATTAATAGTTGTTTCTCCCAATAACATTTTTATTTTTTATCACTCAGCAACAGAAGTGAATTGCAAATGTAAAATGTCTCTTTTCCCCCTTTCCCAAGTCTTATAATTGCAAAACTGCCACTGAAGTCATATTGTTACATCTGTTTTTTGTCTCTGTCTTTGCCAGGTATGTGTGCACCATTATAGGTGTTGTAGTAATGGCCATTTTATGAAGCCAGAATACCTTGTATTTAACAAGTCATCTATTCGACTCAGCATACCGTTGAGAACTTTAAGAACCTCTGCTGGTAACTGAGATGTTCACTAGTTTCTTGTTAACTCATACTTCAGTCAGATTACTTGGGTCAACTGCTAGCTGACATTTTTATTTCATTTCTTTAGCTGTTAATGGCCAGGTTGTCCAATTTAAACTTTCTGATATTGGAGAAGGAATCACAGAAGTTAATGTGAAAGAATGGTGAGTTGATTCCAAATTATGATTTAGGAAAAATTTGTATTGCAGAATTACTGTGACCAGTAAAAAAAAATGTTTTGTTCATAAAACTGATTTATTGGTTTATTTCGAACAATATACAATTTTACAATATGAGAATGTATCTCTTCATTTGAATTGGTATTTTGTCTGATGCAATTGCTAAGAGCTAATGTAATATAGTCCAGGATCATGTGATCTCGTGAAATAATTTTTGTTTAAATTGTATTGTGAATTTAAATTATGTCTTGTTAAATGTTGTGAGTCATAACCAGTGAATTACTTTACAGGACAAACAAGGTGGCATGCGATAAAATCTTTCATATAGTATTATGGTGAATGGCACCTTGTGTTAAAGAAAGACAGATGCATTTATTTAGCCTCTTTTATGCCTCAAGATGAATGGACCAAACCATTACACAATCATGGAGGCACGGTTGAAAAGCAGCCACTGCAAAGATTTTGGTTGAAGAATGTTGGATCAAATATCAGAATAATTTGTTTCTGTTCACCAAAAATACTAATTAATGACATCTTGGTTTAATATTCATCCCAATAGCTATTTTCTCTGAGGTTCAGTGATCCATTAATATCAGTCAAAATTGCGTGTAAATTCCTGATGTGACTCATCAAACCTGCAATACTGCATAACAAACCAAGTAGCTTGTAGTACTGAAGTGGTCACTGATGTATGTAAAACTTTGACACTTGGACAGGATATAAATATATTTTTGACAATTATGGATTCTGCTTGCTCCTCCTCATTACATTCCAACTAATTTTTTTGAAAGTAACATCAAACACTTTTAGAAGATACAAGGAATGGCAGATGTTGGTTTACAAAAAAAGACACAAAGTGCTGGAGTTCAGCGTGTCAGGCAGCATCTCTGGCGATATTTTGTGTCAGGGCCCTTCGTCAGACTCTTATTATTCTGTAATCTTGCGAGGTTTAACTTATTTTTTCTGTTCCTGTATACCAATTGTTGATTTCCTCAGGTTGTCTTACTGTTTTCAAAGTTGATCAACTGCTTTATGGTTGTTGTCCTTCAACTTGTCTGGAAGTCAAACAGATCCAGTTTACTTCGGGTAACTTTGGGTAACTTCTACAACACCTCCTATCACCCTCCACTTGGACCCTGGCTAATCTTTCACTTGTTTCTTCAACCCATCCCCCCCCCCCCCTCCCCATCAAAAATCCTATGATAAGCTTTATAGTTGGTAACTGTGTATTTCTTTTGGGCTCACACCTTCTTCTATCAACAACCTGCCTATCAGGGAAACACACCGCCTGAGGTAATCTTTTACCGGCCTCTCTCCCAGTTTTTTTTTTAAATCCACTCTTCCACTCCAATCAACAGCAGGTCCTCAGCAGGTCAGAGCGACTGAAGCTGACTTCACCACTGGCCATGTCTGCACTCTGTCTTCCCACGGGCCAGAGTCACTCTCTCCGCCCATCCTTGTTTCTCCCCCGCCCACCAGCAGGCTGGAGACGTTTAATCACCTGAGTTCAAGGCCCAGCTCTAGGTCTGGAGCCTCCACGCTGCTGGCTCCAACAACACCACATGGTTTAATTCTCCCACTGACTCACCTGGCTCCTAATGCTCCCCCCTTCCAACAGTGAGCCTCTATAATGGTACTGATGGATCCTGCTGCTCTTCCCTTTAAACCATGATACCTCTACTACCCCAACCCATACACTACTAATAGCACCTCCCTCCTTCATGAACCCCCATCATTCCATCACGCCTCGCCCAAGCCTCCTTCCATCCCTCCGTCCCCAGTCCTTACCCCTGTCGTATTTTTACCATCCTCCCTCTTTCCAATACAGAATGGTCAGTTATCACCAGGGGCCTTACCCTGTACCCCTACGCCCCCACGTCAATAAGTTCTGGGCTGTCATGATGTAGAGCTTTTCTTTGTTGCCACCAGGCCTTTTTCTTTGGGAAGGAATCTTCACTGTCCAGTGAAGACTCCCGTCTCCAACATTCCTCTTCCTCTTGGACTTCCGCTGCCGGCCTTCTACACTCTCTGGGCCTATTTCTAACTGCCAGAGAGACATCACCCATCTTGACTTCTCTACGATCCTTACCCACTCCAGTCTCGCCCCTCTGAACACACAGTCTTCTGTTTATTTCACAACACTCTAGACATTGTCATTAAACCTGCCGACAGAGACAAAGGTCTCCGACACCTCCCTCACTTTTCTTGATTTCTCTGTCTCCATCACGGGTCAGATTATTGACTGACGTCTACTACAAATATACCGACTCCCATGGTCATCTGACTACACTTTCTCCCACCCTACCTCTTGTAAAGATGCTATCCCCTATTCTCAATTCCTCCGGTTCCGCTGCATCTACTCCCAAGGTGAGGCTTTTCATCAGAGGACATCCGAGATGTTCTATTTTTTTGAACGTGTTTTCCCCCTGGCTGTCATAGATGGATTCCTCGCCCACATCTTTTCTGTGTCCTGTACATCTGCTCTCGCTCCCTCCTCCCTCCAGACACACCAAGGATAGAGTATTCCTGGTCCTCACCTTTCACCCCACCAGCCTCCACATCCAACATATCATCCACCGGCATTTCCGTCACCTCCAATGTGATCCCACCACTAGTCACATCTTCTCATCTTTCTGCCTTCTGCAGAGACGGCTCCCTCCATACCACCCCCCCCCCCCCCCCCCCCAGATATTTTCTCCTGCCACCGCAGGAGATGTAACACCAGTCTTTGTGCCTCCTCCCTCCCTCCCTCCTCCCCCGACCATCCAGGAACTCCAGCAGTCTTTCTATGTGAAACAGAGGTTTACAAGCACCTCCTCTAACCTCATCATCTACATTCGGCGTTCCCAATGTGGCCTGTATATCATGCTGAATACTTCCAAGCTGTACCGGATCTCTCGGTTGCTAACCATTTTAACTCACTTTCCCCCTGGGCCTCTATTGCCAGAGTGAAATCACATGCAAACTGGAGGAACAGCAACAGTAACAATATGTTGCTTAAGTAGCTTACAACCCAATGGTATTGTATCATGAGCATTGAATTTTCCAATGTTAGGTAACTTCTACATACACCTCCCTTTCTCTTTCAGCCCAGCCCACCCCACCAAAAAATCCAACAACAAGCTTTACAGTTTGCAACTATGTATTTCCTTTGTGCTCATACCTGTTTCATCCAGCCGGGGAACACCCTTGCCTGAGTCATCTGTTGCCTGTGATTTGACTTGCCCTCTCTTTCATTTTTTTTACTCGCTCCCCTGCAATCAGCCTGAAGAAGGGTCCCGAGCTGAAACGTCACCTATCCATTTCAGCAGATGCTGCCTGACCAGCTGAGTTACTATGGCATTTTGTGTCTATCTTTGATATAATCCAGCATCTGCAGTTCCTTTTTATTTGATCCAGATTACAACTACTAGGAATCTAATTGAGTATTGCATGGAGACTACAGCTTCAAAAAGCTAAATGAAATAAAACTCTTCAAATAGAGTAATAAAAAGTATAACATCAAGAACTTAATCACTTGAAAGATATTGGTTTGGAGTTGCTAATCAGTCGCTAGATGGGGCTGCAACCCAACAACGGCTAGTATTTAGAAACAAAGAACTGGATGCTGGTTTACAAAAAAATACACAAAGTGCTGGAATAACTCATCGGGTCAGGCAGCATCTCTGGAGAACACGGAAAGGTGTGTCTGAGGAAGGGTCCCAACCCAAAACATTGCCTCTCCATGTTCTCCAGAGATGCTGCCTGACCACCTGAGTTACTCCAGACTTTGTGCTTTGAACTGCTAAAATAGTTTGGTCAATCTTAATTATAGTATTACAGTGCCCTCCATAATGTTTGGGACGAAGACCCATCATTTATTTATTTGCCTCTGTACTCCACAATTTGAGATTTATAATATAAAAAATCACATGTGGTTAAAGTGCACATCGTCAGATTTTATTACAGGGTATTTTTTATACATTTTGATTTCACCATGTAGAAATTACAGCTGCGTTTATACATAGTCCCCCCCCATTTCAGGGCACCATAATGTTTGGGACACATGGCTTCACAGGCGTTTGTATTTGTTCAGGTGTGTTTAAATGCCTCCTTAATGCAGGTATAAGAGAGCTCTCAGCGCATAGTCTCTCCTCCAGTCAAACAAATGCCTCAAAACTCATTGGCCGGCGGTTCATTCTACAGCAAGACAATGATCCCAAACATACTGCTAAAGTAAGAAAGGAATTTTTTTAAAGCTAAAAAAATGGTCAATTCTTGAGTGGCCAAATCAATCGCCCGATCTGAACCCAGTTGAGCATGCCTTTTATATGCTGAAGAGAAATTGAAGGGGACTAGCCCCCAAAACAAGCATAAGCTAAAGATGGCTGCAATATAGAGCATCACCAGAGAAGACACCCAGCAACTGGTGATGTCCATGAATCGCAGACTTCAAGCAGTCATTACATGCAAATGATTTGCAACAAAATATTAAACTTGACTTATTTTATTTACATGACATTGCTGTGTCCCAAACACTATGGTGCCTTGAAATGGGGGGCTATGAATAAACACTGCTGTAATTTCGACATGGTGAAACCAAAATGTATAAAAATGGCCTTTATTAAAATCTGACACTTTAACCACATATGATTTTTTTCTATTACAAATCTCAAATTGTGGAGTACAAAGGCAAATGAATAAATGATGGGTCTTTGTCCCAAACATTATGGAGGGCACTGTAGAACGATTGTTTAATGCCTTTGGGTATTTTTTGGGTAACCTTTTTGACATTTGCCAAATTATGAGGTCTGACAGGCTAAATTTAGGGATTATATTCCACCAATTGACGTGTACGTGTCTAGAATCGGGGACCATAGTCTCAAAATAAGAGGATGAAAATACATTGAAAATGAAAGTAACTTACTTCAAATAGACAGAGTGAATCTTTGGAATTCTGTGGAGGTGCAACGCCAAGTACGATCAAGATCAAACGTTTTTTTAACCTTAAGTAAATTAAGTTACCAGGTTAATGCAGAAAAGTGACATTGAATTCAAAGGTTAACTAGCGTATGATTTTATTCATTGGTGGAATAGGTGCAAGGAGCCAAATGTACTTTTTTTTAAATGTTCTTGTCTCCATCAAATGATTTGTGTTTTTATTTGTTCGTATAGATAGTGAACATAGCTGAGCCCAATTCAAGCTTCATTCTCCACTATTATTATCAGATTAAAAAAAAAATTACGCTGGACACACTTGGCAGAAACTCAGAGAAGCTGTATTTTTTTTTCTCCAGAATTTGCCTGATGTGCTGAGTATTTCATAGAACATATGAAATATAGAACAGTACAGAACAGCAACAGGCCCTTCAGCCCACAGTGTCCATACTGAACATGATGCCAAGTTAAACGAATCTACTCTGCCTGCATGTGATCCATATCCCCCCGTTCTCTGCATATCCATGTGTCTATACAATCCGCCTCCATCCTTGGCATCCAGGCATCCACATTTAAAAAATAAGTACCCATTTCTTTCCAGCATTTTCTTTTATATTTCAACATCCACCATTATACTTTTTGAAGTAGGATTTTCCCAACAGCTATCATCCTTGTATTACATTCTTAGATGTTCTTGGTTCCAGTGAGCATGTGCAAGAACTCTGTAAAGAAGCTGGCATGGCATATGGGAGCTGTGCAAACAAAGAGCTGCAGCTGCTGGTTAATACACAAAAGGACACAGTGCTAGAGTAACTCAGCAGGTCAGAGAGCATCTCTGGAGAGCATGGATGAGACAACGTTTTGGGTCGAGACCTTTCTTCAGACTGATTGTAGGTAGAGAGAAGAAAGCTGGAAAAGGAGAGAGGCAGGACAAAGCTTGTCGGGGGCCTTTCCAGTGCAACTGCACCTTTAGGATCATGGCCGTGATGTTAACCAGGACAGCCTTGCCCAGAACTTCAAGCTTCTCACCCTGTTCCACCAAAATACAATATGTCAAATTTGATTACAAATCTGAAGAAGACTGGAATGCTAAAATTTGCTCATTCATTATTTCTGCAAAACTTTTTTAAAACTCAGGAATGATCCTTGGATTCAAGAATTTGTTAGTTTTGACTCCATTAAATTTGTTCAGCATTATTTCTTTATTAATATATATTGAGTTACTTCGTTCACCACAATTTTAAAAATGCTTTGTGCTTCCTCTAGAGTGAAAGATAGTCCATATTTATTAATGTGTAATACATTTCCCCTCCCTTCTCTTTAATATCTCGCTCTGTAAGGGAAGCATGCATACGTTAACTAATTTCTTTATTTGTATGCATAGTATGGCATAGTATGTGCAAGCTATTATTTAAAATATAGAAAGACAGAGAGCTCCAACTGCTGCAAACCTGCTCGATAACCAAATTGTGTCCACCGTCTCTGCACACAACTTACTTTCCCATCTATCTGTATATTACCTGCATCTCAACATCTTTCCTATAAGATGGTGCGCGTGACTAAAACAATACTCTAAATGTGGCCTCACCAACATTTTATATAACTATAACATGACCTCCCAACCATACTCAATACTCTCTGGTGAAGACCTTTTTGACCACCCTATCTACCCGTGACTACACTTTCAAGGAACTATATATCTACACTTCTAGATCCCTCTGGTCTACAACACTCCACATAACCCTACAATTCAATGTGTAGTTCCTGCCCATGTTACACGTCCAAAATGTAACTCCTCACCTTTTTCTGTATTAAATTCCATCAACAATTCCTCAGCCCACCTGCCTAAATGATCAAGATCCTGCTGCCATTTTTTGACAACCATCTTCACTATCTACAATACCACCCACTTTTGTGTTATCTGCTAACTTACTAATCATGCCATCTACGTTCTCATCCAAATCATTGATATAGATAACAAACGGCAATGGGCCCAGCACTGAATCATGAGGCACATTATTAGTCACAGGTTATCTTTTCATTTTATTTTTCTTTCTAGTAATTTATTGGACAGCCTTGAATCATCCCAGGCCTGCAGTTAAGGAAATTCCCTGTGAAACACTGGCAAAACAAATTGGTGTCCCTCATTGAGAATATCAGTACAGGTGCACAACCTTTTATCCGAGCCTTGGGACCAGACACTTGTCGGATTTCGGACATTTTCGGATTTCCGAATGGAAGATTTTTAGCGTAGATTAGGTAGGTAGCGCGGGCGGCTTGAAAAGTCTGTAGCGGCTGCCTCCTCCCCGGAGACCGGGGAATCATTGTAAATCGTTGCATAAATGTTAGTCAGTTAGTTTGGAGGGATTTTATGTGGTGGTGGTGGGGTGGGGGTGAAGGGGGAAACTTTAATTCTTAGTCCCCTACCTGGTCGGCGACTCCCAACATCGCGGAGCTGGGTCTCCGTACGGCTGCGGGCGGCGCCGGTTGGAGCTCCGACCCCGGCAACTCTACCCCTGGCTGCGAGGCGCTCCAAATCCAGCGCCGCCCGCGGCCGGACGCCCGCAGCCCCAGCTCCGCGAATGTTGGGAGTCGGCGGCTCCAGCGCTCCGGAGCTTACCAAACGGCGACCCGGTAAGGCATTGCCCGCTCCCCGCTGGTATCCCAGCGCTGCGACGCCCCCGACTCCCAACATTTGCGGAACTGGGGCTGCAGGCGTCCGGCCGTGGGCGGCGGTGGATTTGGAGCGCCGCGCAGCCAGGGGTAGAGTTGCCGGGGTCGGAGCTCCAACCGGCGCCGCCCGCGGCCGGACGCCCGCAGCCCCAGCTGGGAGTTGGCAGCCACAGCGCTGCGGAGCTTACTGCACGACGACCCGGTAAGGCATTGACCGCTCCCCGCCTCTCCGACCAGGTAGGGGACTAAGAATTAAAGTTTACCCCTTCACCCCCCCCCCCCCCCCCTCACATAAAAGCCCTCCAAACTAACTGACTAACATTTAAGCAATGATTTACAGATGTTTAACTGTCTCCGGGGAGGAGGCAGCCGCTACAGTAGTACAGACCTGGGTTGACCGTGGGTCGTTTTGGATCAAGTTTGGCGCCAAACGCGAGCTTTGGTGTGCAGACGACATCCTGGAAAAAATGGCCGGTTTTCGGAGTTTTCCGGTTTCCGGAACTCCGGATAAAAGGTTGTGCACCTGTAGTTCTACTTGGGACTATTTTCCAGGCAAATCTAATTCTGTCTTTTAACTCTGTAGCAGCTTTGACCATGAAGCCTCTGTAACATTTCTTATAGCTGTATGTTCCAATATGTTGTGCTGATTTCTTTTTTATGCTTCTAATAGGTACGTAAAGGTAGGAGACGTAGTATCACAGTTTGACAGCATCTGTGAAGTTCAGAGTGATAAAGCATCAGTTACAATAACCAGCCGCTACGATGGTGTCATTCGAAAAATTTATTATAACGTGGATGAGACTGCTTTTGTGGGCACAGCACTCGTTGATATAGAAACCGAAGCTGTAAAAGGTACATCGAACTTGGATGCTGATTGGTGGAGGGAAGAAGTTGGTTACCACTGATTATTTATGTAAAAACATTTGATTTCAGTAGGATGCCAGTATAACCTGCAATTTGGGAGGATGGATGACAAGTGACAATATAAGTAGAATTAGTAGAATTAAAAGCGAGTTGTACCAGCAGGTGGGCAGCATGGTGGCGCTGTGATGCTGCCCATCTGCTGGTACAACTCGCTTTTTATGCTGTGATGCTGCCATACAGTGCTTGCAGCCCTGGAGACCCGAGTTCGATCCCAACTACGGGTGCTTCTGTACAGAGTTTGTACGTTCTCCTTGTGACGGTATGGGGCTTCTCCGACATCTTCGGTTTTTTCCCACAAGACGTACAGGTTTGTAGGTTAATTGGCTTGGTATAAATGTAAATTGTCCCCAGTGTGTGTAAGATAGTGTTAATGTGCAGATATCGCTGGTCGGTGCGGACTCGGTGGGCTGAAGGGCCTGTTTCCACTCTGTGTCTCTAAACTAAATGGTACATACCTATGTGTCCATTGAGGGTATAAATGCATTCAAGAAGACTATTTAAGTGCATGAATAAACACACTAATTTTTTAATAAATAAATTACATCCTTAGAAGCGTAAAATGCAAACGAAAGAACAATTACTATTCCGTATGATTAACTGGTTAGACGTCCATAGACGTGCAGATTTGTAGGTTAATTGGCTTCTGTAAATTGCCCCTAGTGTGTACAATGCATAACTGGGATAACATAGAATAGTAAGATTAAACGAGTACTTACCAGTACGAAGTTTGATCTGTATTTTATGAGGAGTTACGATGAGGGATTACGTGAAGAACCCACCCAGCGCGCAGGCGCGGCATACTTCCAAGCAGCGGTGTGGAATCACAGATAGACACTAGTTGAAGTAAAGATAGTAAAGACCAACGAGACATCAGTCCGAATTTGATCTATATAATGAGGGTGGGAGCGGAGGGCACGTAATCCCTCATCGTAACTCCTCATAAAATACAGATCAAACTTCGTACTGGTAAGTACTCGTTTAATCTTACTATTTTACTTCGGAGTCACGTGAGTGACTACGTGAAGACTTCAAAGGTCTGTGATTTCAAACCGTGTAACAGTTATATCACTCACTGCCGAAAGATCATCGAGGGAGGAAGTGGTATCTAAAGACCAACAAGTTTGTTTAGTTATAAAAGAAATGTTTATTAACTACAACAAAAATAGCTCCCCTGGGCTTTTAAATCATAACTTTGCGGTTTCTAAAATGCTTTCCGCAAAGACGTCCTGTTCCATCAGCGGTTTCCTGTAGAATTTTTGGAATGTCGATTCCCTTGACCATCCCGCTGCTCTGAGGATGTGGTCTAGGGGAACCTGCATCCTATCCGCCGCTGAGGTGGACGCTGCCCTGGTTGAATGGGATTTAAAAACATCTGTGTTAATCCCTGCCATGTTAAGGACCTGTTTCAACCATCTGGATAAAGTCTGGCTGGTAACCCGTCCAAAAGGCTTTTTGTGGCTAACCCATAAGGCTTTTTCTCTCCCTCTAAGAGTTTGGGTAGTGTCTAAATAATGATGAAGGTGGGTCACCACACACAGCCTAGGTTCTGGAGGGTATGCCCGGAAGATCAACGGGGAGTTGGATGTACCTGGTCTGCTTTGTTTTACCAACCCCGGCATGGTGAAAGTAATGGTATCTGGGGTGGTCACCATGTGGTTCAGATTTAGCTGATGCAGCGACTGAACCCTCTGAGCTGAGACAAGCGCCATGAGCATAAGGGTCTTATAAGTGGACTGTTCCAGGCTCAGGGATCCCACCGGAGGCCAACCTCGAAGGTGTGTCAGAACTACACTCACATCCCACATATGGGTGTATCTAGGTGTAGGGGGTTTGGTGTTAAAGATCCCTTTAAGGAGTTTGATGACCAGAGGGTGGGATCCCACACTATGCTGTCCTATGGGCATGAGGTATGCGGACAGGGTGCTCCGAGCTGTATTGATGGCACTGTAGCTCATCTTGAGATCATGGTGCAGGTGGGCCAGGAACTCCAGCACATCCGAGATCGAAGCCGTCTTGTAGGATGTCCCTGCTTCCAGACAGTACTGTTCCCATTTCCTGATGTAGGTCAGGTACTGTTTTTTGGTGGAAACTCGCAGGGATGCCGACATGGTGGTGATTGTTCTCTCTGATAACCCCAATCCCCGGTAAGGTCTGTTCAAAATCTGGAAACCAGGAGGTTCAATTTTTGGTGGCATGGATGGCTAATGCCAGTTACCGGGTGAGTCAATAATTGGGGGTGGTTATGAAGGACCATAGGTGTCTCTACCACCATGTCGTGGAACATTGGGAACCATGGTTGGGTAGGCCAGTCGGGCACGACCAGAATGCCAGAGGCTGAGTCTGCCTGAATTTTCTGGAGTACCCGACTGATGAGGCAGAAGGGAGGGAAAGCATAGAAAAAGAAATTTCCCCAATCCAGCGTGAAGGCATCTACCGCTGCTGCCTCTGGGTCTGGTTCCCAAGCCACATACATGGGTAGTTGGTGATTTAATCTAGACGCAAACAAATCTATATCTGGCGTACCATATTGCTTGACAATTTTAGCAAATAATTTTGGGTCCAACATCCATTCGATGTTGTCATTGAATTTTCGTGACCTGGTGTCCGCCACTAAATTTAGCTTGCCTGGTAAATAGGCAGCTGATAGCCAAATATGTCTCTCGACACACCATTGCCAGATTATAGCAGTTAATTTGTCGCATGATACTGATTTTATGCCACCCATGTGCTGGATATAAGATACCGCCGTAGTGTTGTCGATCATAATCCTAACATGCACATGCCGCATATCAGATGCATATGCTTTTAGCCCATAAAAGGCGGCGAGCATTTCCAAGAAGTTAATGCCCAGTGATTGTAGTAGCGATGCCTCTGAGTTAGTCCATCTGCCACCCGTGCTGTCTATGGAGTTAGTAACTCCCCAGCCTAAAGCACTGGCATCCGTTGTAATGGTTATGTTAGGATTGGTTACGGCGATAGGACTGTGACTGTGCCAAATATTATCAACCCACCACTGAAGTTCTGATTTGGCTTCAGTGGGTAATTCCATTTTGCGGTCATAATGCCCCCTATTAAGACGTAATGCATGAGTCCTTGCTCTTTGTAAATTTTGATAATGCAAGGGCCCATGTTGGGCAGCCGGGAATGCTGCTACTATAGAGCCAATAACTCTGGCTACATGCCGTATCCTAGGTTGCGGTGTAGCAATTAAATGGTTACAAGCTTCAATGAGTGAAACTTTTTTGTCTCTGGGCAGAGTGACAGTCATATGAATAGTGTCAATAGTGAAGCCTAGGTAATCCATGTTAGTAGTAGGCTCCAATATTGATTTATCTGGGTGAAGGATGAATCCCAAAGTTTCAAGGAGTTGTTTAGTGGCTAAAACTCCTGCAACAGCTTGTTCCCTTGTTCTCCCTAATATGAGAACATCGTCCAGATAGGCCACGACTAAATGTTTTAGTTCTCTCAATTTTTTCATGGCCACTTTGAGAATTTTTGTAAATAATCTGGGAGCTGTCGTTAAACCATTGGGCAAGGCTCGGTACTGCCATAGCTGGCCCATCCAGATAAATTTCAGATATTTATAATAATCTTTATGAATGGGTACCAAATAGTAAGCATCTTTGATATCTATGCTTGCCATGTAGTATCCCTTGGAGATCAGTTGTCTGGCAGTGACAAATGTCTCCATTTTGAAATGTTGATACTCAACAGACTGATTAAGTGACGTCAGATCAATAATAATGCGACATCCACCATCTTTTTTGGATTTGAGAAAAATATTTGATACAAATTCTTGCGGCTCGTGTGTGGTCATTTCTATGATGCCTTTAGCCACGAGCCGATCAAGTTCAGCTTGTCCTTCTACCTTCTCAACTGCTGAGGGAAGGAATACCCTTTGGGGCATGTGCTGAACTGGCGGTTCTATGCCTGGTTTGAATTCAATTTTGTATCCACTAATACTGTTGAGTATAAACTTATTGTTAGTAAGGGAGCACCAAACATGCTTGAAGAACCTCAAACGTCCTCCTGTTAATACAACACCCTTTGTCTGTGTATGTTGACAGGAACCAGACCCACCTACCTCCATGTTTATTTGTGGGGCCGTTTTCGGTAGGTTTGGCCCAAGGTTGTCCGTGTTGGTGCTGCGGTGGGGCGGCGCATCTTCCCACGGCTCCGCCCTGGGCCCCGCTCTAAAAAAGAGCTCTGGGGGTAGTGGGAGGCGGTCACCAGGCTTTCACCAGCTCGGTACCTGCTGGTGGCTGCTGAGGCGTGCTGCCAACTGGGTGTCTTCACCCTGCTCGGTCCTGGCCCTGCCCTCATGAGGCCTACTGGTTTGGCCGCCTCTTCCAACTCCTTCAGTTTTTTGGCCAGATCTGCACCAAATAGCAGCACCTCTCGTTCGGGCGCTGGAGCTTTGCAGAGGCCTGCGTATGTTGGGTTGAGGGCAGGCCTGATGTTGTCCCGCCGTAGGCTATTGAGCTCATAGGTGGTGCTGCACATCAGTGCGAGAGCATCCTGCTGGGGTATGGTTAGGTCTTCATTCCCAACGGACCGAGCAAAGGCGGTGATGGCTGCTGAGTGGAGCTTCAGGACTCGCTGCATCTTAACTTCGTGAGCCCTGATCTGCTGCCCCAGCTGGTTCCATATCTGCCCATTGACCGTTTTGACCCTCAGCGCCTCGCAATTCTCTGGCGCTGTGTACGTGTCAAGGGCCTGCTGGACGGCCTTGTCCTGCAGCGGGTTGTTGGACAGCCTGTTTATGCTGGCCGCCATTCTGGGTGGCAATACCATCCCAGTCATTGGGGGCGCTGCGTATCGGCCCACTACACCCAGTAGCTCTTCTTCCGGCACGCCCGGCATGCTGATGGTATCCTCCGCCTGCCCTTGGGATAGGCCAGCCCAGTCCTGGCCTCCCTTACTGCCCTCGAACATAGAGGGTACAGAAGGGTGTGGAGAGGAGGAGGCCAAAGCCCGTCCTCCTGGGAGATGCCTAGCCTGCATCTCCTCATCAATCATGCGCTCTAGGAGCTGCCTCATGCAGCTGATCCGAGCGTCTCCCCTTTTCGGTGGTGGAGAGCGTTCCCGTTCCTCCGATGAATCGGAGGACACCGGCCGGTCGGTCTTATGAGTAGCTTTCCTCCCTGTGCGGGGCGTCGATATCTGCAGCACAGGGGGCGGCTCGGTGTCGGGTGAGCGGGAGCGTTGAAAAGGCTCCTCCGCTGCGAGCGGCTGCCGCCCAGCTATGGACCCCTCCTCGGGTGGAGTTGGGCAGGCAGTCCTCCTGGCTGGTCGCTTTCGAGAGGCCATAATTCTCCCTGGAGCGACTCTGTAACACAAAAAAGGCACTTACCTGAGGTCTTGTCTTTATGCTGCAGCTGGAGAGCCTGGCTCCAGCTGCTGCTGCTGTTGCACTGCTGACGTAATGCCGCGCCTGCGCGCTGGGTGGGTTCTTCACGTAGTCACTCACGTGACTCCGAAGTAAAATTAGTATACGGCTGATTGTTGGTCAGCGTGGACTTCTTCTTCTTGCGTATGGCGTGCACAGCCTAAAGTTGTAGGACAACTTGTTCTATTTGATCTTACTTGATTGTGCACGCCATGTTGATTGCATTCGTCGAAACAGGGTGGACCACGTGAAGGTTGCAATCTCCCACCCCAGCATGGACTGAGGGGGCTCAAAGGCCTGTTTCCACGGTGTATCTCTAAACTATACGTGTCTGCCTGCCCAGCATTCAAGAGTCAAGAGTCAATTTAATTGTCATTTGGACCCCTAGAGGTCCAAACGAAATGCCGTTTCTGCAGCCATACATTACACACAAATAGACCCAGACACAACATAATTACATTTTACATAAACATCCATCACATAGCTGTGATGGAAGGCCAAAAAAAACTTGTCTCTCCACTGCACTCTCCCCCCCCCGATGTCGGAGTCAAAGTCAAAGCCCCCGGCTGGCGATGGCGATTGTCCCGCGGCCATTGAAGCCACGCCGGGTGGTGCGAGGTCGCACACCGGGTCTTGGTGTTGGAGCCCCCGGTGTGCGCTCGCAAAATCCCGCGGCCGTTCCAGCCGCGCGGGGCGGTGTAGTGAGGCCCCGCTCCAGGAGCTCTTCAACCCCGCAACACGGGCGGGAGAATTCGCCGTTGCAGGAGCCCCGAAAAGCGGTCTCTCTCCAGGGATCCGCGGGCTCCCGGCGCCGCCGTCCGCAGACCCGCAGCAGCAGCCTCCGACCCAGCAGCGGCATCGGCAGCAGCAGCAGCAGCAGCGGCAGCAGCAGCAGCAGCGCTCCTCCACCGCTCCAACCGCTCCGGACTCGGCCAGCCCCGCGACGGCGACGGTGAGTAGCACCAGAGTCCCCGGCTTCTTCCTGTTGGAGGCCGCTCCTCGTTGCGGCCCCAACGACAACGGAAACCCGACGAGAAAAAGGTCGGGTCTCCAGTGCAGGGAGAGATTTAAAAAGTTTCCCACCCCCTCCCACCCCACCCCCACCCCCCCACACACACACCCCAACAAAAAATAACAAAAACTACATTAAAACACAGACAGAAAATAATAAAAACGCGGACAGACTGCAGAGGCCGCTGCTGGCCAGAGCCGCGCCGCCTACCGAATTAATCATGCGACAATCTGCCTATTCCACACATTAATCTAGTAAACCTCCAAATTGTTTTCAATAGATCCTTTCTTAATAAAGGCCTCCAAGTACTCCAGATGACAAATCACCCATATTCTAACTAACCTTTGTGGTAGTTGACCAAGCAATAAACTGTAGCTTTCCGAATTACTTGCTGCACTTGTACATTGGCATTTTGCAATATATTCTCTTCATACAATCATCACAAATATTGCATCACAAATCTCTGCAAGTCTCACTATTCGGATAAAGTGCTTTTTAAAAATTATTTTTCTATCAAACAGAATTTAACATTTCTCACATTATAGTCCATTCCCAGATCTGTATACACTCAATCCATATTGCCTCTGTAGCCTCCATGTTTCCTCCTCACAATGATTTCCTGCCTATCTTTGTACTATCAGCAAATTTAGAATCTATAACCACTTTGCCTTTGTCTAAGAAAAAGTGAAATACATCTTGCCAACTCTTTTCTGATATCCATTTAATCCACACAAGTATATTCTGCAATAATCTTTGATGTAGCAACTAATCAAATTGTTTCTGAAAACTAAGCATAGTACATCCACTAGTTTTCCTTTATCCACAGTGCAGATTGTATTTTTTCGTAGAACTATGAATTGGAAAAACATAATTTCCCTTTCATACAAAGCCAACATTGATTTTGTATGATTTGATTTTTTATTTTTATTTCAATAAATATGAAATATTTAATGGTGTATATAATGCTAGCTATTCTGTAGTTTTCAACCTTCTTTCACCTCCTTTTGATAAAGGAGTTGCATTTATTATTTTCCAATCTAATGGAACATTTCCCGAATCAAGGGAATTTGGGGAAATTGAAAACAACACATCAACAATCTTGCAAGCCACCTTTTTAAAATTCAAGGATGAAGTCCTTTAGCACCTAAAGACATCAGCCCATAGCTCCAATAGTTTGCTCAGTATCACTTTCCTGGTGATTATAATTGAGTTTCTCCCTCCCAGGTCCAATTTGACCTTTCTAGATTTTTACATGTATCCTCTACAGTGAAGATGCAAAATATCCGTTTGCTTCATCAGCCAGCTTCTATTTTACCTTTATTAATTTCACACTCACTTTTTATAAGGCCAACACTCACAAACGAATACATTTTAAAATATCACCCTTGTTCTTAGATCTGAGCACAACTATAGCTTTAATCTATGCAATATGTACTGTTAACTAAGGTGTGACTAGGCCTCATCTTGTCATGTTCATTCACTCTACCAAAC
Organism: Leucoraja ocellata; assembly: GCA_036785375.1. NCBI lineage: Eukaryota > Metazoa > Chordata > Chondrichthyes > Rajiformes > Rajidae > Leucoraja > Leucoraja ocellata. The sequence goes on along the minus strand of JAWMAR010005072.1, from coordinate 8,599 downwards.
AAAATATTTCTCCCTCTTTTGAATGTAGCACATTGCCTCTGCTGAGGAATGTAGCTAAAGATTTGGCTGACTCTGTGTCTGGAATACTTTTTTGTGTGGTGGTAAAGGTCTTCAACAGATGAAGCTGCTTAAACAACCCTTTAAATTGGATTTTTGTCAGTAAAGAGACTGTATCGTGGCAACCAATGCTTAGTAAGGGCATTGGAAGAAAGATCCCAGCAGAGATTGTAACCACTAATAACATCTGTTCCACTGAAAGCTTTTGAGACAAAGAGCCTTTCTGTCATGACTGTGATATGTGGTGTTATGACAGTGTTTCTACAGTGGGCCCAGTACAGGTGATGTTCATCTTCTGTAATGCAAAAATCTTAGCCGCCCGCCAGAACAATAACTGCCATTGTGATTGATGCCAGATCAATTGGACTGTGTAACTTGGTAAAATTGCTTTTGTAGGATGTAATCATAAATGTAGCAACTTCTAAATTATTCAAGCTTGAAAGGAAATTAGAGTCATAGCAAGACAGCATGGAAACGGGGCCTTTAGTCCAACTCATTCGTGCTGATCAAGGTGCCCCACCCATTTAAGCTCGTCCCATTACCTTTGGCCCATGTCCTATCCACACTCTATTTTGTACTACATCTCTCTCCACCCTCCGCCCATGCTCCATCACCATGCTCTTCGTGAATAAATGCGCTTCATCTCCTCAGTATTTCCACCAGTTATTTTAAATCTTTGCCTCCTGGATATTAATATTTTTGCTACGAGATGCAAGTTAAAATCCCCACTATATGCCACGTTTATTTTGCATACCACAGAAAGTTAACTCCAGTTTGTCTCCTCTTTCTTCATAAATAAAATTCTTCTGTCCTAGCTTCATCATCATCCTCCTCTATTCTGTCTAGTTTTGTAACTTTCCTTTGCGAAGTGGTGGCCATAACTACTGATTTACTCAGTTTCTGTCTAATCTCCCTGCTCTACACTTTGTTTTGATTAATGAACGTTTTCTCAGATACTTCCATAACAACCATTGACTGCAACTTCTGGGTTTAACTTACTCTAGGGTATCTTTAACATCCATCAATTATAATTTTGTACGGCAGACCAAGTAACCAATGAAACTTATGAAGTGTCTGTCATCTTCCCGATGTAATAATATAGCTTTGCCGTTGCTATCTACAATTGTAAAATCAGGTCCAGTATTTGCACAGCGAAGTGAGAAGTATTTTAAAACAATGCAATTTGGAAAGGCTCAGGTAGGATCAAATCATAAAAGGGCATGAAATCTTAACATTATTTTTCTGAAATTTAGCATAGCAGCAGCAAAAATGATCAGCTTCCCTTTGCTTGTGTCATAGCTGTTGTTCCAGAGCAAGATGTTGTGGAAGCACCTGCAGTGTTGAATGAGGAACATACTCACCAAGAGATAAAAGGGCAGAAAATACTAGCAACGCCTGCTGTGCGCCGGCTCGCTATGGAGAACAATGTAAGTTACGATATGCTCTGTTCATGAGTAGGTACATGTTTATCTCACATTATTCATTTCTGCTGTTAGAATAATAAGGCAGATTTGTTTCAAAACCTTTTCCAGTAAAATAACAAAAATAAGAGTTTTTGGTTTAATGTTGTAATTTATGTATACAATGTTATTTGCGGTTAATACTCCTCGGCTGCGAGAAAAATGACCCTGCAGAAATACATGAGTTTTATGCAAATGTTGCCATGGACACGGAAAGGTATTTAAATACTTGTGTTGTAACTGTTTGAGAAGATACTGCACGTAGAACAGATCCAAACAATGCTGTTCGTGTTCTTACTTAAATAGTATCTGATTTTTTTGTGTGTACTGTAATTGAGGTGATTTACAGGATGTCATTGTTCGTGTATAGCTCTCAACGCTACTAAATCTCTTGGCTTCATTCAGCTTCCGTTGAATGGCGACAGATGCTTGGTGTTTCATTGTAATTTCAACTGCATTTTAGCAGCTATAAAATACTCAGTCTAGTTTCACCAGAATAGCAAGTACAGAAAATACTGGAATTGTAAACGGGATAGTCTCCGACTAACTTTGCAACTCTGGATTCTTCAATTCAGATGATGTGTACACTCCTTCAGTGTCAAAGATTTTTTCTGTTCACAGGTGTCCTGTCTGTGCATTTCCAAAATGTTTAAAACTTAAATTTCATATTTGAACTATTTTTTCTCCTTTTCATTGAAGCAGTTTCTAGCGACGCAATTACACTTTTTTTCTCTTTTTAATTTTCAGCTGCCAACATGACAATTAGATTGTTTTTGTTTGTATAAGTGTTATATCGTGGCAGGTCTCTTTTATTCTCTCATTTACTATCAGAGAAAAAGTTATATTGTGAAGTTCATATTGTGCAAAAGAAATTTCATACAAGGATACAGTGAATTGCTTGTATCAAAACATCTGGTTATGTTTTGGAAAATCATAGACCTCATTGGATTTCATAGACTTCATAGAAAATGATAGACCTAGTTGGATTTCTGCACTACTGCTAGCCTGTATATTACATGTTTTCATTTTACAGAGAGGGTAGCAAACAGTATTTCTTCCCAATGCGATTAATGGTCACCATCATTGATGAAAAAGGTGACCTGGGCATTTACACATCAGTTATTGCACGACTCTGTTTTTACCTTTTAACCATTTCCTAAAGAATGTTTTAATTTAGTTGGAGATGCGAAGGACAGAATGAAACTGCTTGGGGATTAAGAGATTAAATGATAAACAGCCTTGCCACTCAATCTCTGTCTTCTTGTATAGAAGCCAAACACTAAAGAGATTGATCATAGATGACTCTTGTGTAGGAAGGAACTGCGGACGCTGGTATAAACCAAAGAGAGACACAAAAAGTTATTCCCTTTCTCCAGAGATGCTGTCTGATCCGCTGAGTTACTCCAGCTTTACAGTGCCCTCCATAATGTTTGGGACAAAGACCCATCATTTATTTATTTGCCTCTGTACTCCACAATTTGAGATTTGTAATAGAAAAAAAATCACATGTGGTTAAAGTGCACATTGTCAGATTTTAATAAAACGTATTTTGGTTTCACGATATAGACATTGCAGCTGTGTTTATACATAGTCCCCCCCATTTCAGGGCACCATAATGTTTGGGACCAGTGCCGGATTTAGATGAAGAGAGGCCCTAAGCTGTTCCACTTGTGAGGCCCCCAACGACCGGACAGCCATGGCGGCCAAATCTCCCACAATTCAAAGCGAGATAGAAAGTGCCCAGCGCCGACCAGTTGCCATTGCAGTGCGCATGCGCAGGGCGGCCGATGATGTGCTGGCCGTGGTTGTGCGCATGTGCAAGGCGGCCTGCCGTGCCGGCGGATGAGGAGCGAGCGGAGCCCGGCGGCCCGGACACGGATAGCGGGGGGAGATGGAGAGAGAGAGATAGAGAGGGGGGCCGCCCAGAGTTGAACGGTAGGTGTTCTGCCTTGGCCGGAGGCCCCCCTAGACCTTGAGGCCCATCAATTTTTTCGGGGTGCCCCCTAGAAAGTGGGGGCCTTAAGCTATAGCTTGTTTAGCTTATACGTAAATCCGGCACTGTTTGGGACACAGCAATGTAATGTAAATGAAAGTAGTCATGTTTAGTATTTTGTTGCCTATCCTTTGCATACAATGATTGCTTGAAGTATACGATTCATGGACATCACCAGTTGCTGGGTGTCTTCTCTGGTGATGCTCTGCCAGGACTATATTGCAGCCATCTTTAGCTTAGGCTTGTTTTGGGGGCAAGTCCCCTTCAGTTTTCTCTTCAGCATATAAAAGGCATGCTCAATTGGGTTCAGATGAGGTGATTGGCTTGGCCACTCAATAATTTACCATTTTTCTAGCATTGAAAATCTCCTTTGCTGCTTTAGCAGTACATTTGGGATCATTGTCTTGCTGTAGAATGAGTTTCAACGGCCAATGAGTTTCGAGGCATTTGTTTGAATTTGAGCAGATAGGATGTGTCTATACACTTCAGAATTCATTATGGTACTACCATCAGCAGTAGTTTCATCAATGAAGATAAGTGAGCCAGTACCTTCAGCAGCCATACATGCCCAGGCCACAACACCCCCACCACTGTGTTTCACAGATGAGGTGGTATGCTTTGGATCTTGGGCAGTTCCTTCTCTCATCCATACTTTGCTCTTGCCATCACTCTGATATGTTAATCTTCGTCTCATCTGTCCACAAGATCTTTTTCCAGAACTGTGGTTGCTCTTTTAAGTACTTCTTGGCAAACTGTAACCTTATCAGCCTATTTTTGCAGCTAACCAGTGGTTTGCATCTTGTAGTGTAGCCTCTGTATTTCTGTTCATGAAGTCTTCTGCGGACAGTGGTCATTGACAAATGCACCCCTGAAGAGTGTTTCTGATCTGTCGGACAGGTGTTTGGGAATTTTTCTTTATTATAGAGAGAATTCTTCTGTCGTTAGTTGTGGAGGTTTTCCTTGGCCTGCCAGCCCTTTTGCGGTTAGTAAGCTCACCAGTGCTCTCTTTCTTCTTCATGATGTTCCAAACAGTTGATTTTGGTAAGCCTAAGGTCTGGCTGATGTTTCTAACAGTTTTATTCTTGTTTCTCAGTCTCATAATGGCTTCTTTGACTTTCATTGGCACAACTTTGGTCCTCGTGTTGATAAACAGCAATAAAAGTTTCCAAAGGTGATGGAAAGGCTGGAGGAAAGACTAGGTGCTGAGAGCTCTCTTTATCTGTATTAAGGAGGTAATTAAACACACCTGAGCAATTACAAACGCCTGTGAAGCCATGTGTCCCAAACATTATGGTGCCCTGAAATGGGGGGACTATGTATAAACACAGCAGTAATTTCTACATGGTGAAACCAAAATGTATAAAAATCCCTTTAATACATGTGATTTTTTTCTATTACAAATTTCAAATTGTGGCGTACAGAGGCAAATAAATAAATGATGGGTCTTTGTCCCAAACATTATGGAGGGCACTGTATGCGTTGACAGATAACTCTTGTCTAGTGCACAGTCGCATCAAAGAAGTTTGAATGTTAGGCTGCAGCAAAGTTACCGGTGCTTCTTCAACTTCAGCAAGATTCATGAAAACAATCTTGTGAACATTCACGTGTAATTTAGCTTCAGTATTTCTTATGCTGAAATATATTTCAGGGAAAGGAATTGGTGGTCAAATTAGTTTCCCCAGTGTCAGAACCTTTTTGGAGTACTACTGCACATATACTACTGATTCTAACTAATGCAACTTAATTTCTAAAGCAGAGTGTTCTTTATTTCAGATTAAACTTAGTGAAGTAGTGGGAACTGGAAAAGATGGAAGAATTCTGAAGGAAGATATATTGAACTACTTGGCGAAGCAAACTGGTGCCATTTTACCACCTTCACCTGAGATTGTTCCACCTCCTCCAGAACTAGTTTCAACTAAACCTAAAGGGGCACCGTTTCTACCTAAGCCAATAACTCCAATAATACAATATACGGGAAAAGATAGAACCGAGGCCGTTAAAGGTAAAGTCGTTTTGAATATTCCATATTTTAAATTTTGTACGTAAGCATGCAAGAAACATTGGAATATGGGCTCACTTCCACAAAATGGTTCTCTCAGTTTCACATGTGGGGATTTATGAATCTTTACAAAAGCATTCCTGGAACGTTTCTGCTCCCTTTGAGGTACACAAGAAAATAGGAGCAGAAGTAAGCCCCTCAAGCCTGCCCTTCCCTCCACAATGATCATCGCTGACCTATGCTAGCCTCAATTCTTCTGTGCCAATTTCCTTGATTTTTCAAATATTTATCTATCGCCACCTTAAATATATCTAACAATCTGTCTGCTAGAAGAAATTACTGTGCACCTCAGTTGTAATAACTGGACTCTCATTTTGTAGCTCTATCCCCTTGTTCATAGAACATCGAAAAGTACAGCATCGAAACAGGCCCTTCGGCCCACCATGTCTGTGCCGCACATGATGCCAAGCTGAACTCCTCTTGACTGCCTGCACGTGATCCGGTCCCTGAATATCCATGTGCCTATCTAACAGCCTCTAATTGCCACTATCCTATCTACCTCCTCCACCATCCCTGAGAGTATGTTCAAGGCACTCATTGGCCTCTGTGCAAAAAAAAACTTGCCATGCACGTCTTTAAACTTTGCTCCTTTCACCTTAAAGCTATGTCCTCTGGTACCTGACATTTCCACCCTGGGAGAAAGTTTCTGCATGTCTTTAGGTTTAGTATTATCACGCATACCGAGGTATAGTGATGTGCTTTGTATGGCATGCTCTCCAATCAAATAAAGTAATACTACACATAAACACAATCAAGCCAAGTTCCAGTACAATAGATACACCGAAGGGAAAGATGCAGAGTGCAGAATATAGTTCTCAGTATTGTAGAGTAACATTTCCAGAGACAAGATCCTACAAGTTAGGGGAGAAATGGACTGTATCCTAGCTTATGGAAGGACCATTCAGAAGCCTGATGAGAGGGAAAGAATCTGTTACTGAATCTCATGGTGCAAGATTTCAACCTGATGGAAGTGGGGAGAAGAAGAATTGACCAGAGCAGGACAGGTTTTTTTAATTATGTCGGCTGCATTCCCGAGATGGTGTAAAGTGTAGATGGAGTCAATGGTGGGAGATCTAGTCTGAGTGATGGACAAGACTATAGCCACGACTCTCTGCAATTTCTTCTGGTCTTGGGCAGAGCTGTTACCAAACCAAGCTGTGATGCAACCCAACAGTGGTGCATCTGCAGAAGTTTATAAGCGTCTTTGGAAACATGCCAAATCTCCTCAGTCTCTTGAAGAAGAGACGTTGGTATGCCCTCTTGCTTTGGCTGTCGTTTCAATGTGGTTGGTTTACACCAGATCAATGGTAATGGCTTCTCCAAGGCACCTGAAGCTCTTGACCATTTCAACTCTGGCACCATTGATGCAGATTGGGATACGTACTCCACCATGCTTCTTAATGTTAAGCCTATCTGTGCCTCTTATAATTTTCTATGTTTCTGTCTAGTTGTCCTTCAACCTATGACTTCCTATATCTTCTACTTAATGCCCCGACCAATGAGGGCAAGCATTCTTTACACCTTCTTCACTTTTCTACCAGGAGGGTGAGGGGTGATTTTATAGAGATGTTCAAAATCGTGAGAGGAATAGATCGGGTAGATGTACAGAATCTCTTGCCCAGAGGATAAGAACCGAGTATCAGAGGACATAGGTTTATGGTGTGGGGGGGGGGGGGGGGGGGGGGGGGGTGGATTTAATAGAAATCTGAGAGGTAACATTTTCACACAAAGGATGGTGGAGGCAGTTGAGGCAGGCACTATCACAACATTTAAAAACATTTAGACAGATACATTGGATAGGACAAGTTTAGAGTGATATGGGCCAAACGCAGGCAGGTGGGACTAGGAGAGGTGGGTTATGTTGGACGATGTGGGCAAGTTGGGCCACAATGCATGACTCTATGGTGTTGCTACTTTCATGTAGCTATGCACTTGGATCCCAAGATCACTCTCTATATTAATGCTATTAAGCGTCTTGCCATTAATTGCACACTTTCCCCTTGCATTCGACTCCCCAAAGTGCAACATTTCCACCTGAGTGCAATCCGCTTACTGCTCTAAGTTAAACACTCCCAAGTGGCGCCTGTGAATCATCCGACAAGGATATTGATTCACCTCCAATTCAGATGCAACCCATCCCTCTTGCATGGGCTGCGGAACTGGGGGGGGGGGGGGGGGTGGCCTGTATTATCCCCCAGTTTTTGGAGGTCGAGCAACAACAAAAAATAATAAATGTGCCACCCTCCCCCCGAGGCAGGTGATCGGTGATCGCTCAGCCCCAAAAACATTCCACGGCCCCTGTCTTGTACAGGTCATCTCTGCACCGGAAAAGATCCCTAAGGACCAAAAGTCTGAAACTCTGCTCCCGATACTAGTCCGTATGATGTTAATGGAAAAGCTGGAATTATAAAATATGTAAATGATTTTCAAAGGTTTTGTTTTACTGCAGTCACCAATTTTAAGTGGATAACAGCTCAGAAAATTTGTACAGGTGCACAACCTTTTATCCGAAAGCCTTGGGACCAGACACTTGTCGGATTTTGGACATTTTCGGATTTCAGAATGGAAGATTTTTAGCGTAGATTAGGTAGGTAGCGCGGGCGGCTTGAAAAGTCTGGAGCTGCTGCCTCCTCCCGGGTGACCGGGAGAATCATTGCATAAATGTTAGTCAGTTAGTTTGGAGGGATTTTATGTGGTGGTGGTGGTGTAGGGGTGAAGGGGGAAACTTTAATTCTTAGTCCCCTACCTGGTCGGCGACTCCCAACCTCGCGGAGCTGGGGGCTCCGTCCGGCCGCGGGCGGCGCCGGTTGGAGCTCCGACCCCGGCAACTCTACCCCTGGCTGCGCGGCTCCAAATCCAGCGACGCCCGCGGTCGGACGTCCCAGCTCCGGGAATGTCGGGAGTCGGTGGCGTCGCAGCGCTGGGATACCAGCGGGGAGCGGGCAATGCCTTACCGGGTCGCCGTGCGGCAAGCTCCGGAGCGCTGTGGCCGCCGACACACAACATCGCGGAGCGTCGCTGGATTTGGAG
>JAWMAR010005071.1:0-35875 GCA_036785375.1 Leucoraja ocellata | reverse complement strand
GACTAGTGTAGATGGGTCATGTCGTCGGGGTGGGACTAGTGTAGATGGGACCATGTTGGTCGGGTGGGCCTTGTGTAGATGGGGCATGTGGTCGGGGTGGGACTAGTGTAGATGGGGCATGTTGGTCGGGGTGGGCCTTGTGTAGATGGGGCATGTGGTCGGGGTGGGACTAGTGTAGATGGGGCATGTTGGTCGGGGTGGGACTAGTGTAGATGGGGCATGTTGGTCGGGTGGGACTAGTGTCGATGGGGCATGTTGCTCGGGTGCGACTAGTGTAGATGGGGCATGTTGGTCATGGTGGAACAAGTGTAGATGGGGCATGTTGGTCGGGGTGGGACTAGTGTACATGAGGCATGTTGGTCGGGGTGGGTCTAGTGTAGTTGGGTCATGTTCGTCGGGGTGGGACTTGTGTAGATGGGGCATGTTAGTCGAGGTGGGGCTTGTGTATATTGGGGCATGTTGGTCGGGGTGGGACTAGTGTAGATGGGTCATGTTGGTCGGGGTGGGACTAGTGTAGATAGGGCATGTTGGTCGGGTGGGACTAGTGTAGATGGGGCATGTTGGTCGGGGTGGGACTAGTGTAGATGGGGCATGTGGTCGGGGTAGGACTAGTGTAGATGGAGCATGTTGGTCGGGGTGGGACTGGTGTAGATGGCACATGTTGGTCGGTGGGACTAGTGTAGATGGGGCATGTTGGTCGGGGTGCGACTAGTGTAGATGGCACATGTGGTTGGTGGGACTAGTGTAGATGGGGCATGTTGGTCGGGGTGGGCCTTGTGTAGATGGGGCATGTGGTCGGGGTGGGACTAGTGTAGATGGGGCATGTTGGTCGGGGTGGGACTAGTGTAGATGGGGCATGATGGTCGGGTGGGACTAGTGTAGATGGGGCATGTTGGTCGTGGTGGGACTAGTGTAGATGGAACATGTTGTTCGAGGTGGGGCATGTGTATATTGGGGCATGTTGGTCGGGGTGGGACTAGTGTAGATGGGTCATGTTGGTCGGGGTGGGACTAGTGTAGATGGGACGGTGGTCGGGGTGGGCCTTGTGTAGATGGGGCATGTGGTCGGGGTGGGACTAGTGTAGATGGGGCATGTTGGTCGTGGTGGGCCTTGTGTAGATGGGGCATGTGGTCGGGGTGGGACTAGTGTAGATGGGGCATGTTGGTCGGGGTGGGACTAGTGTAGATGGGGCATGTTGGTCGGGGTGGGACTAGTGTCGATGGGGCATGTACCTCGGGTGGGACTAGTGTAGATGGGGCATGTTGGTCAGGGTGGGACAAGTGTAGATGGGGCATGTTGGTCGGGGTGGGACTAGTGTACATGAGGCATGTTGGTCGGGGTGGTCTAGTGTAGTTGGGTCATGTTCGTCGGGGTGGACTTGTGTAGATGGGGCATGTTAGTCGAGGTGGGGCTTGTGTATATTGGGGCATGTTGGTCGGGTGGGACTAGTGTAGATGGGTCATGTTGGTCGGGGTGGGACTAGTGTAGATGGGGCATGTTGGTCGGGGTGGGACTAGTGTAGATGGGGCATGTTGGTCGGGGTGGGACTAGTGTAGATGGGGCATGTGGTCGGGGTAGGACTAGTGTAGATGGAGCATGTTGGTCGGGGTGGGACTGGTATAGATGGGACATGTTGGATGGGGTGGGACTAATGTAGATGCGGCACGTTGGTGGGGGTGGGACTAGTGTAGATGGGGCATGTTGGTCGGGTGGGACTAGTGTAGATGGGGCATGTTGGTCGCGGTGGGACTAGTGTAGATGGCACATGTTGGTCGGTGGGACTAGTGTAGATGGGGCATGTTGGTCGGGGTGGGACTAGTGTAGATGGCACATGTTGGTTGGTGGGACTAGTGTAGATGGGGCATGTTGGTCAGGTTGGGACTAGTGTAGATGGGGAATGTTGGTCGGGGTGGGACTAATGTAGATGGGACATGTTGGTCGGGGTGGGCCTTGTGTAGATGGGGCATGTGGTCGGGGTGGGACTAGTGTAGATGGGGCATGTTGGTCGGGGTGGGACTAGTGTAGATGGGGCATGATGGTCGGGTGGACTAGTGTAGATGGGGCATGTTGGTCGGGGTGGGACTAGTGTAGATGGAACATGTTGTTCGAGGTGGGGGCTTGTGTATATTGGGGCATGTTGGTCGGGGTGGGACTAGTGTAGATGGGTCATGTTGGTCGGGGTGGGACTAGTGTAGATGGGACATGTTGGTCGGGGTGGGCCTTGTGTAGATGGGGCATGTGGTCGGGGTGGGACTAGTGTAGATGGGGCATGTTGGTCGGGGTGGGACTAGTGTCGATGGGGCATGTTGCTCGGGTGGGTCTAGTGTAGATGGGGCATGTTGGTCAGGGTGGGACAAGTGTAGATGGGGCATGTTGGTCGGGGTGGGACTAGTGTACATGAGGCATGTTGGTCGGGGTGGGTCTAGTGTAGTTGGGTCATGTTCGTCGGGGTGCGACGTGTAGATGGGGCATGTTAGTCGAGGTGGGCTTGTGTATATTGGGGCATGTTGGTCGGGGTGGGACTAGTGTAGATGGGTCATGTTGGTCGGGGTGGGACTAGTGTAGATGGGGCATGTTGGTCGGGGTGGGACTAGTGTAGATGGGGCATATTGGTCGGGGTGGGAGTAGTGTAGATGGGGCATGTGGTCGGGGTAGGACTAGTGTAGATGGAGCATGTTGGTCGGGGTGGGACTGGTGTAGATGGCACATGTTGGTCGGTGGGACTAGTGTAGATGGGGCATGTTGGTCGGGGTGGGACTAGTGTAGATGGCACATGTTGGTTGGTGGGACTAGTGTAGATGGGGCATGTTGGTCAGGTTGGGACTAGTGTAGATGGGAATGTTGGTCGGGGTGGGACTAATGTAGATGGGACATGTTGGTCGGGGTGGGCCTTGTGTAGATGGGGCATGTGGTCGGGGTGGGACTAGTGTAGATGGGGCATGTTGGTCGGGGTGGGACTAGTGTAGATGGGGCATGATGGTCGGGTGGGACTAGTGTAGATGGGGCATGTTGGTCGTGGTGGGACTAGTGTAGATGGGGCATGTTGGTCGGGGTGGGACTAGTGTAGATGGGGCATGTTGGTCGGGGTGGGACTAGTGTAGATGGGGCATGTGGTCGGGGTAGGACTAGTGTAGATGGAGCATGTTGGTCGGGGTGGGACTGGTGTAGATGGGACATGTTGGATGGGGTGGGACTAATGTAGATGCGGCACGTTGGTCGGGGTGGGACTAGTTTAGATGGGGCATGTTGGTCGGGGTGGGACTAGTGTAGATGGGGCATGTTGGTCGGTGTGGGACTAGTGTAGATGGCACATGTTGGTCGGTGGGACTAGTGTAGATGGGGCATGTTGGTCGGGTTGGGACTAGTGTAGATGGCACATGTTGGTTGGTGGGACTAGTGTAGATGGGGCATGTTGGTCAGGTTGGGACTAGTGTAGATGGGGAATGTTGGTCGGGGTGGGACTAATGTAGATGGGACATGTTGGTCGGGGTGGGCCTTGTGTAGATGGGGCATGTGGTCGGGGTGGTACAAGTGTAGATGGGGCATGTTGGTCGGGGTGGGACTAGTGTAGATGGGGCATGATGGTCGGGTGGGACTAGTGTAGATGGGGCATGTTGGTCGCGGTGGGACTAGTGTAGATGGAACATGTTGTTCGAGGTGGGGCTTGTGTATATTGGGGCATGTTGGTCGGGGTGGGACTAGTGTAGATGGGTCATGTTGGTCGGGGTGGGACTAGTGTAGATGGGACATGTTGGTCGGGGTGGGCCTTGTGTAGATGGGGCATGTGGTCGGGGTGGGACTAGTGTAGATGGGGCATGTTGGTCGGGGTGGGACTAGTGTCGATGGGGCATGTTGCTCGGGTGGGACTAGTGTAGATGGGGCATGTTGGTCAGGGTGGGACAAGTGTATATGGGGCATGTTGGTCGGGGTGGGACTAGTGTACATGAGGCATGTTGGTCGGGGTGGGTCTAGTGTAGTTGGGTCATGTTCGTCGGGGTGCGACGTGTAGATGGGGCATGTTAGTCGAGGTGGGGCTTGTGTATATTGGGGCATGTTGGTCGGGGTGGGACTAGTGTAGATGGGGCATGTTGGTCGGGGTGGGACTAGTGTCGATGGGGCATGTAGCTCGGGTGGGACTAGTGTAGATGGGGCATGTTGGTCAGGGTGGGACAAGTGTAGATGGGGCATGTTGGTCGGGGTGGGACTAGTGTACATGAGGCATGTTGGTCGGGGTGGGTCTAGTGTAGTTGGGTCATGTTCGTCGGGGTGGGACTTGTGTAGATGGGGCATGTTAGTCGAGGTGGGGCTTGTGTATATTGGGGCATGTTGGTCGGGGTGGGACTAGTGTAGATGGGTCATGATGGTCGGGGTGGGACTAGTGTAGATGGGGCATGTTGGTCGGGGTGGGACTAGTGTAGATGGGGCATGTTGGTCGGGGTGGGACTAGTGTAGATGGGGCATGTGGTCGGGGTAGGACTAGTGTAGATGGAGCATGTTGGTCGGGGTGGGACTGGTGTAGATGGGACATGTTGGATGGGGTGGGACTAATGTAGATGCGGCACGTTGGTCGGGGTGGGACTAGTGTAGATGGGGCATGTTGGTCGGGGTGGGACTAGTGTAGATGGGGCATGTTGGTCGGGGTGGGACTAGTGTAGATGGCACATGTTGGTCGGTGGGACTAGTGTAGATGGGGCATGTTGGTCGGGGTGGGACTAGTGTAGATGGCACATGTTGGTTGGTGGGACTAGTGTAGATGGGGCATGTTGGTCAGGTTGGGACTAGTGTAGATGGGGAATGTTGGTCGGGGTGGGACTAATGTAGATGGGACATGTTGGTCGGGGTGGGCCTTGTGTAGATGGGGCATGTGGTCGGGGTGGGACTAGTGTAGATGGGGCATGTTGGTCGGGGTGGGACTAGTGTAGATGGGGCATGATGGTCGGGTGGGACTAGTGTAGATGGGGCATGTTGGTCGGGGTGGGACTAGTGTAGATGGAACATGATGTTCGAGGTGGGGCTTGTGTATATTGGGGCATGTTGGTCGGGGTGGGACTAGTGTAGATGGGTCATGTTGGTCGGGGTGGGACTAGTGTAGATGGGACATGTTGGTCGGGGTGGGCCTTGTGTAGATGGGGCATGTGGTCGGGGTGGGACTAGTGTAGATGGGGCATGTTGGTCGGGGTGGGACTAGTGTCGATGGGGCATGTTGCTCGGGTGGGACTAGTGTAGATGGGGCATGTTGGTCAGGGTGGGACAAGTGTATATGGGGCATGTTGGTCGGGGTGGGACTAGTGTACATGAGGCATGTTGGTCGGGGTGGGTCTAGTGTAGTCGGGTCATGTTGGTCGGGGTGCGACGTGTAGATGGGGCATGTTAGTCGAGGTCTGGCTTGTGTATATTGGGGCATGTTGGTCGGGGTGGGACTAGTGTAGATGGGTCATGTTGGTCGGGGTGGGACTAGTGTAGATGGGGCATGTTGGTCGGGGTGGGACTAGTGTAGATGGGGCATGTTGGTCGGGGTGGGACTAGTGTAGATGGGGCATGTGGTCGGGGTAGGACTCGTGTAGATGGAGCATGTTGGTCGGGGTGGGACTAGTGTAGATGGGACATGTTGGATGGGGTGGGACTAATGTAGATGCGGCACGTTGGTCGGGGTGGGACTAGTGTAAATGGGGCATGTTGGTCGGGGTGGGCCTTGTGTAGATGGGGCATGTGGTCGGGGTGGGACTAGTGTAGATGGGGCATGTTGGTCGGGGTGGGACTAGTGTAGATGGGGCATGTTGGTCGGGGTGGGACTAGTGTCGATGGGGCATGTTGCTCGGGTGCGACTAGTGTAGATGGGGCATGTTGGTCAGGGTGGGACAAGTGTAGATGGGGCATGTTGGTCGGGGTGGGACTAGTGTACATGAGGCATGTTGGTCGGGGTGGGTCTAGTGTAGTTGGGTCATGTTCGTCGGGGTGGGACTTGTGTAGATGGGGCATGTTAGTCGAGGTGGGGCTTGTGTATATTGGGGCATGTTGGTCGGGGTGGGACTAGTGTAGATGGGTCATGTTGGTCGGGGTGGGACTAGTGTAGATGGGGCATGTTGGTCGGGATGGGACTAGTGTAGATGGGGCATGTTGGTCGGGGTGGGACTAGTGTAGATGGGGCATGTGGTCGGGGTAGGACTAGTGTAGATGGAGCATGTTGGTCGGGGTGGGACTGGTGTAGATGGGACATGTTGGATGGGGTGGGACTAATGTAGATGCGGCACGTTGGTCGGGGTGGGACTAGTGTAGATGGGGCATGTTGGTCGGGGTGGGACTAGTGTAGATGGGGCATGTTGGTCGGGGTGGGACTAGTGTAGATGGCACATGTTGGTCGGTGGGACCAGTGAAGATGGGGCATGTTGGTCGGGGTGGGACTAGTGTAGATGGCACATGTTGGTTGGTGGGACTAGTGTAGATGGGGCATGTTGGTCAGGTTGGGACTAGTGTAGATGGGGAATGTTGGTCGGGGTGGGACTAATGTAGATGGGGCATGTGGTCGGGGTGGGACTAGTGTAGATGGGGCATGATGGTCGGGTGGGACTAGTGTAGATGGGGCATGTTGGTCGGGGTGGGACTAGTGTAGATGGAACATGTTGTTCGAAGTGGGGCTTGTGTATATTGGGGCATGTTGGTCGGGGAGGGACTAGTGTAGATGGGTCATGTTGGTCGGGGTGGGACTAGTGTAGATGGGACATGTTGGTCGGGGTGGGACTAGTGTAAATGGGGCATGTTGGTCGGGGTGGGATTAGTGTAGATGGGGCATGTTGGTCGGGGTGGGACTAGTGTAGATGGGGCATGTTAGTCGAGGTGGGGCTTGTGTATATTGGGGCATGTTGGTCGGGGTGGGACTAGTGTAGATGGGTCATGTTGGTCAGGGTGGGACTAGTGTAGATGGGGCATGTTGGTCGGGGTGGGACTAGTGTAGATGGGGCATGTTGGTCGGGGTGGGACTAGTGTAGATGGGGCATGTTGGTCGGGGTGGGACTAGTGTAGATGGGGCATGTTGGTCGGGGTGGGACTAGTGTAGATGGGGCATGTGGTCGGGGTAGGACTAGTGTAGATGGAGCATGTTGGTCGGGGTGGGACTAGTGTAGATGGGACATGTTGGATGGGGTGGGACTAATGTAGATGCGGCACGTTGGTCGGGGTGGGACTAGTGTAAATGGGGCATGTTGGTCGGGGTGGGACTAGTGTAGATGGGGCATGTTGGTCGGGGTGGGACTAGTGTAGATGGCACATGTTGGTCGGTGGGACTAGTGTAGATGGGGCATGTTGGTCAGGTTGGGACTAGTGTAGATGGAACATGTTGTTCGGGGTGGGACTAGTGTAGATGGGGCATGTGGTCGGGGTGGGACTAGTGTAGATGCGGCATGTTGGTCGGGGTGGGACTAGTGTCGATGGGGCATGTTGGTCGGGGTGGGACTAGTCTAGATGGGACATGTTGGATGGGGTGGGACTAATGTAGATGCGGCACGTTGGTCGGGGTGGGACTAGTGTAGATGGGGCATGTTGGTCTGGGTGGGACTAGTGTAGATGGGGCATGTTGGTCGGGGTGGGACTAGTGTAGATGGCACATGTTGGTCGGTGGGACTAGTGTAGATGGGGCATGTTGGTCAGGTTGGGACTAGTGTAGATGGGGCATGTTGGTCGGTGGGACTAGTGTAGATGGGGCATTTTGGTCAGGTTGGGAGTAGTGTAGATGGAACATTTTGTTCGGGGTGGGCCTAGTGTAGGTGGGGCATGTTGGTCGGGGTGGGACTAGTGTAGATGGGGCATGTAGTCGGGGTGGGACTAGTGTAGATGCGGCATGTTGGTCGGGGTGGGACTAGTGTCGATGGGGCATGTTGGTCGGGGTGGGTCTAGTGTAGTCGGGTCATGTTGGTCGGGGTGGGTCTTGTGTAGATGGGGCATGTTAGTCGAGGTGGGGCTTGTGTATATTGGGGCATGTTGGTCGGGGTGGGACTAGTGTAGATGGGTCATGTTGGTTGGGGTGGGATTAGTGTACATGGGGCATGTTGGTTGGGGTGTGTCTAGTGTAGTCGGGTCATGTTAGTCGGGGTGGGACTAGTGTAGATGGGTCATGTTGGTCGGGGTGGGACTAGTGTAGATGGAACATGTTGTTCGAGGTGGGGCTTGTGTATATTGGGGGATGTTGGTCGGGGTGGGACTAGTGTAGATGGGTCATGTTGGTCGGGGTGGGACTAGTGTAGATGGGACATGTTGGTCGGGGTGGGCCTTGTGTAGATGGGGCATGTGGTCGGGGTGGGACTAGTGTAGATGGGGCATGTTGGTCGGGGTGGGACTAGTGTCGATGGGGCATGTTGCTCGGGTGGGACTAGTGTAGATGGGGCATGTTGGTCACGGTGGGACAAGTGTAGATGGGGCATGTTGGTCGGGGTGGGACTAGTGTACATGAGGCATGTTGGTCGGGGTGGGTCTAGTGTAGTTGTGTCATGTTCGTCGGGGTGCGATGTGTAGATGGGGCATGTTAGTCGAGGTGGGGCTTGTGTATATTGGGGCATGTTGGTCGGGGTGGGACTAGTGTAGATGGGTCATGTTGGCCGGGGTGGGACTAGTGTAGATGGGGCATGTGGTCGGGGTAGGACTAGTGTAGATGGGGCATGTTGGTCGGGGTGGGACTAGTGTAGATGAGGCATGTGGTCAGGGTAGGACTAGTGTAGATGGAGCATGTTGGTCGGGGTGGGACTAGTGTAGATGGGACATGTTGGATGGGGTGGGACTAATGTAGATGCGGCACGTTGGTCGGGGTGGGACTAGTGTAAATGGGACATGTTGGTCGGGGTGGGACTAGTGTAGATGGGGCATGTTGGTCGGGGTGGACTAGTGTAGATGGCACATGTTGGTCGGTGGGACTAGTGTAGATGGGGCATGTTGGTCAGGTTGGGACTAGTGTAGATGGAACATGTTGTTCGGGGTGGGACTAGTGTAGATGGGGCATGTGGTCGGGGTAGGACTAGTGTAGATGGAGCATGTTGGTCGGGGTGGGACTGGTGTAGATGGGACATGTTGGATGGGGTGGGACTAATGTAGATGCGGCACGTTGGTCGGGGTGGGACTAGTGTAGATGGGGCATGTTGGTCGGGGTGGGACTAGTGTAGATGGGGCATGTTGGTCGGGGTGGGACTAGTGTAGATGGCACATGTTGGTCGGTGGGACTAGTGTAGATGGGGCATGTTGGTCGGGGTGGGACTAGTGTAGATGGCACATGTTGGTTGGTGGGACTAGTGTAGATGGGGCATGTTGGTCGGGGTGGGACTAGTGTAGATGGAACATGTTGTTCGAGGTGGGGCTTGTGTATATTGGGGCATGTTGGTCGGGGTGGGACTAGTGTAGATGGGTCATGTTGGTCGGGGTGGGACTAGTGTAGATGGGACATGTTGGTCGGGGTGGGCCTTGTGTAGATGGGGCATGTGGTCGGGGTGGGACTAGTGTAGATGGGGCATGTTGGTCGGGGTGGGACTAGTGTAGATGGGTGATGTTGGTCGGGGTGGGACTAGTGTAGATGGGACATGTTGGTCGGGGTGGGACTAGTGTAGGTGGGGCATGTTGGTCGGGGTGGGACTAGTGTAGGTGGGGCATGTTGGTCGGGGTGGGACTAGTGTAGATGGGGCATGTTGGTCGGGGTGGGACTAATGTAGATGGGGAATGTTGGTCGGGGTGGGACTAATGTAGATGGGGCATGTTGGTCGGGGTGGGACTAGTGTAGATGGGGCATGTTGGTCGGGGTGGGACTAGTGTAGATGGCACATGTTGGTCGGTGGGACAAGTGTAGATAGGGCATGTTGGTCTGGGTAGGACTAGTGTAGATGGGGCACGTTGTTCGGGGTGGGATTAGTGTAGATGGGGCATGTTGGTCGGGGTGGGACTCGTGTGGATGGGGTTTGTTGGTCGGGGTGGGACTAGTGAAGATGGGGCATGTTGGTTGGGATGGGCCTAGTGTAGATGGGGCATGTGGTCGGGGTAGGACTAGTGTAGATGGAGCATGTTGGTCGGGGTGGGACTAGTGTAGATGGGGCATGTTGGTCGGGGTGGGACTAGTGTAGATGGCACATGTTGGTTGGTGGGACTAGTGTAGATGGGGCATGTTGGTCAGGTTGGGACTAGTGTAGATGGGGAATGTTGGTCGGGGTGGGACTAATGTAGATGGGACATGTTGGTCGGGGTGGGCCTTGTGTAGATGGGGCATGTGGTCGGGGTGGGACTAGTGTAGATGGGGCATGTTGGTCGGGGTGGGACTAGTGTAGATGGGGCATGATGGTCGGGTGGGACTAGTGTAGATGGGGCATGTTGGTCGTGGTGGGACTAGTGTAGATGGAACATGTTGTTCGAGGTGGGACTTGTGTATATTGGGGCATGTTGGTCGGGGTGGGACTAGTGTAGATGGGTCATGTTCGTCGGGGTGGGACTAGTGTAGATGGGACATGTTGGTCGGGGTGGGCCTTGTGTAGATGGGGCATGTGGTCGGGGTGGGACTAGTGTAGATGGGGCATGTTGGTCGGGGTGGGCCTTGTGTAGATGGGGCATGTGGTCGGGGTGGGACTAGTGTAGATGGGCATGTTGGTCGGGGTGGGACTAGTGTAGATGGGGCATGTTGGTCGGGGTGGGACTAGTGTCGATGGGGCATGTTGCTCGGGTGCGACTAGTGTAGATGGGGCATGTTGGTCATGGTGGAACAAGTGTAGATGGGGCATGTTGGTCGGGGTGGGACTAGTGTACATGAGGCATGTTGGTCGGGGTGGGTCTAGTGTAGTTGGGTCATGTTCGTCGGGGTGGGACTTGTGTAGATGGGGCATGTTAGTCGAGGTGGGGCTTGTGTATATTGGGGCATGTTGGTCGGGGTGGGACTAGTGTAGATGGGTCATGTTGGTCGGGGTGGGACTAGTGTAGATAGGGCATGTTGGTCGGGGTGGGACTAGTGTAGATGGGGCATGTTGGTCGGGGTGGGACTAGTGTAGATGGGGCATGTGGTCGGGGTAGGACTAGTGTAGATGGAGCATGTTGGTCGGGGTGGGACTGGTGTAGATGGCACATGTTGGTCGGTGGGACTAGTGTAGATGGGGCATGTTGGTCGGGGTGCGACTAGTGTAGATGGCACATGTTGGTTGGTGGGACTAGTGTAGATGGGGCATGTTGGTCGGGGTGGGCCTTGTGTAGATGGGGCATGTGGTCGGGGTGGGACTAGTGTAGATGGGGCATGTTGGTCGGGGTGGGACTAGTGTAGATGGGGCATGATGGTCGGGTGGGACTAGTGTAGATGGGGCATGTTGGTCGTGGTGGGACTAGTGTAGATGGAACATGTTGTTCGAGGTGGGGCATGTGTATATTGGGGCATGTTGGTCGGGGTGGGACTAGTGTAGATGGGTCATGTTGGTCGGGGTGGGACTAGTGTAGATGGGACGGTGGTCGGGGTGGGCCTTGTGTAGATGGGGCATGTGGTCGGGGTGGGACTAGTGTAGATGGGGCATGTTGGTCGTGGTGGGCCTTGTGTAGATGGGGCATGTGGTCGGGGTGGGACTAGTGTAGATGGGGCATGTTGGTCGGGGTGGGACTAGTGTAGATGGGGCATGTTGGTCGGGGTGGGACTAGTGTCGATGGGGCATGTACCTCGGGTGGGACTAGTGTAGATGGGGCATGTTGGTCAGGGTGGGACAAGTGTAGATGGGGCATGTTGGTCGGGGTGGGACTAGTGTACATGAGGCATGTTGGTCGGGGTGGGTCTAGTGTAGTTGGGTCATGTTCGTCGGGGTGGGACTTGTGTAGATGGGGCATGTTAGTCGAGGTGGGGCTTGTGTATATTGGGGCATGTTGGTCGGGGTGGGACTAGTGTAGATGGGTCATGTTGGTCGGGGTGGGACTAGTGTAGATGGGGCATGTTGGTCGGGGTGGGACTAGTGTAGATGGGGCATGTTGGTCGGGGTGGGACTAGTGTAGATGGGGCATGTGGTCGGGGTAGGACTAGTGTAGATGGAGCATGTTGGTCGGGGTGGGACTGGTATAGATGGGACATGTTGGATGGGGTGGGACTAATGTAGATGCGGCACGTTGGTGGGGGTGGGACTAGTGTAGATGGGGCATGTTGGTCGGGGTGGGACTAGTGTAGATGGGGCATGTTGGTCGCGGTGGGACTAGTGTAGATGGCACATGTTGGTCGGTGGGACTAGTGTAGATGGGGCATGTTGGTCAGGGTGGGACTAGTGTAGATGGCACATGTTGGTTGGTGGGACTAGTGTAGATGGGGCATGTTGGTCAGGTTGGGACTAGTGTAGATGGGGAATGTTGGTCGGGGTGGGACTAATGTAGATGGGACATGTTGGTCGGGGTGGGCCTTGTGTAGATGGGGCATGTGGTCGGGGTGGGACTAGTGTAGATGGGGCATGTTGGTCGGGGTGGGACTAGTGTAGATGGGGCATGATGGTCGGGTGGGACTAGTGTAGATGGGGCATGTTGGTCGGGGTGGGACTAGTGTAGATGGAACATGTTGTTCGAGGTGGGGCTTGTGTATATTGGGGCATGTTGGTCGGGGTGGGACTAGTGTAGATGGGTCATGTTGGTCGGGGTGGGACTAGTGTAGATGGGACATGTTGGTCGGGGTGGGCCTTGTGTAGATGGGGCATGTGGTCGGGGTGGGACTAGTGTAGATGGGGCATGTTGGTC
The DNA here is from genome assembly GCA_036785375.1 of Leucoraja ocellata. Classification (NCBI taxonomy): domain Eukaryota; kingdom Metazoa; phylum Chordata; class Chondrichthyes; order Rajiformes; family Rajidae; genus Leucoraja; species Leucoraja ocellata. The sequence goes on along the minus strand of JAWMAR010005071.1, from coordinate 23,173 downwards.
GGGGTGGGACTAGTGTCGATGGGGCATGTTGCTCGGGTGGGTCTAGTGTAGATGGGGCATGTTGGTCAGGGTGGGACAAGTGTAGATGGGGCATGTTGGTCGGGGTGGGACTAGTGTACATGAGGCATGTTGGTCGGGGTGGGTCTAGTGTAGTTGGGTCATGTTCGTCGGGGTGCGACGTGTAGATGGGGCATGTTAGTCGAGGTGGGGCTTGTGTATATTGGGGCATGTTGGTCGGGGTGGGACTAGTGTAGATGGGTCATGTTGGTCGGGGTGGGACTAGTGTAGATGGGGCATGTTGGTCGGGGTGGGACTAGTGTAGATGGGGCATATTGGTCGGGGTGGGAGTAGTGTAGATGGGGCATGTGGTCGGGGTAGGACTAGTGTAGATGGAGCATGTTGGTCGGGGTGGGACTGGTGTAGATGGCACATGTTGGTCGGTGGGACTAGTGTAGATGGGGCATGTTGGTCGGGGTGGGACTAGTGTAGATGGCACATGTTGGTTGGTGGGACTAGTGTAGATGGGGCATGTTGGTCAGGTTGGGACTAGTGTAGATGGGGAATGTTGGTCGGGGTGGGACTAATGTAGATGGGACATGTTGGTCTGGGTGGGCCTTGTGTAGATGGGGCATGTGGTCGGGGTGGGACTAGTGTAGATGGGGCATGTTGGTCGGGGTGGGACTAGTGTAGATGGGGCATGATGGTCGGGTGGGACTAGTGTAGATGGGGCATGTTGGTCGTGGTGGGACTAGTGTAGATGGGGCATGTTGGTCGGGGTGGGACTAGTGTAGATGGGGCATGTTGGTCGGGGTGGGACTAGTGTAGATGGGGCATGTGGTCGGGGTAGGACTAGTGTAGATGGAGCATGTTGGTCGGGGTGGGACTGGTGTAGATGGGACATGTTGGATGGGGTGGGACTAATGTAGATGCGGCACGTTGGTCGGGGTGGGACTAGTTTAGATGGGGCATGTTGGTCGGGGTGGGACTAGTGTAGATGGGGCATGTTGGTCGGGGTGGGACTAGTGTAGATGGCACATGTTGGTCGGTGGGACTAGTGTAGATGGGGCATGTTGGTCGGGTTGGGACTAGTGCAGATGGCACATGTTGGTTGGTGGGACTAGTGTAGATGGGGCATGTTGGTCAGGTTGGGACTAGTGTAGATGGGGAATGTTGGTCGGGGTGGGACTAATGTAGATGGGACATGTTGGTCGGGGTGGGCCTTGTGTAGATGGGGCATGTGGTCGGGGTGGTACAAGTGTAGATGGGGCATGTTGGTCGGGGTGGGACTAGTGTAGATGGGGCATGATGGTCGGGTGGGACTAGTGTAGATGGGGCATGTTGGTCGCGGTGGGACTAGTGTAGATGGAACATGTTGTTCGAGGTGGGGCTTGTGTATATTGGGGCATGTTGGTCGGGGTGGGACTAGTGTAGATGGGTCATGTTGGTCGGGGTGGGACTAGTGTAGATGGGACATGTTGGTCGGGGTGGGCCTTGTGTAGATGGGGCATGTGGTCGGGGTGGGACTAGTGTAGATGGGGCATGTTGGTCGGGGTGGGACTAGTGTCGATGGGGCATGTTGCTCGGGTGGGACTAGTGTAGATGGGGCATGTTGGTCAGGGTGGGACAAGTGTATATGGGGCATGTTGGTCGGGGTGGGACTAGTGTACATGAGGCATGTTGGTCGGGGTGGGTCTAGTGTAGTTGGGTCATGTTCGTCGGGGTGCGACGTGTAGATGGGGCATGTTAGTCGAGGTGGGGCTTGTGTATATTGGGGCATGTTGGTCGGGGTGGGACTAGTGTAGATGGGGCATGTTGGTCGGGGTGGGACTAGTGTCGATGGGGCATGTAGCTCGGGTGGGACTAGTGTAGATGGGGCATGTTGGTCAGGGTGGGACAAGTGTAGATGGGGCATGTTGGTCGGGGTGGGACTAGTGTACATGAGGCATGTTGGTCGGGGTGGGTCTAGTGTAGTTGGGTCATGTTCGTCGGGGTGGGACTTGTGTAGATGGGGCATGTTAGTCGAGGTGGGGCTTGTGTATATTGGGGCATGTTGGTCGGGGTGGGACTAGTGTAGATGGGTCATGATGGTCGGGGTGGGACTAGTGTAGATGGGGCATGTTGGTCGGGGTGGGACTAGTGTAGATGGGGCATGTTGGTCGGGGTGGGACTAGTGTAGATGGGGCATGTGGTCGGGGTAGGACTAGTGTAGATGGAGCATGTTGGTCGGGGTGGGACTGGTGTAGATGGGACATGTTGGATGGGGTGGGACTAATGTAGATGCGGCACGTTGGTCGGGGTGGGACTAGTGTAGATGGGGCATGTTGGTCGGGGTGGGACTAGTGTAGATGGGGCATGTTGGTCGGGGTGGGACTAGTGTAGATGGCACATGTTGGTCGGTGGGACTAGTGTAGATGGGGCATGTTGGTCGGGGTGGGACTAGTGTAGATGGCACATGTTGGTTGGTGGGACTAGTGTAGATGGGGCATGTTGGTCAGGTTGGGACTAGTGTAGATGGGGAATGTTGGTCGGGGTGGGACTAATGTAGATGGGACATGTTGGTCGGGGTGGGCCTTGTGTAGATGGGGCATGTGGTCGGGGTGGGACTAGTGTAGATGGGGCATGTTGGTCGGGGTGGGACTAGTGTAGATGGGGCATGATGGTCGGGTGGGACTAGTGTAGATGGGGCATGTTGGTCGGGGTGGGACTAGTGTAGATGGAACATGATGTTCGAGGTGGGGCTTGTGTATATTGGGGCATGTTGGTCGGGGTGGGACTAGTGTAGATGGGTCATGTTGGTCGGGGTGGGACTAGTGTAGATGGGACATGTTGGTCGGGGTGGGCCTTGTGTAGATGGGGCATGTGGTCGGGGTGGGACTAGTGTAGATGGGGCATGTTGGTCGGGGTGGGACTAGTGTCGATGGGGCATGTTGCTCGGGTGGGACTAGTGTAGATGGGGCATGTTGGTCAGGGTGGGACAAGTGTATATGGGGCATGTTGGTCGGGGTGGGACTAGTGTACATGAGGCATGTTGGTCGGGGTGGGTCTAGTGTAGTCGGGTCATGTTGGTCGGGGTGCGACGTGTAGATGGGGCATGTTAGTCGAGGTCTGGCTTGTGTATATTGGGGCATGTTGGTCGGGGTGGGACTAGTGTAGATGGGTCATGTTGGTCGGGGTGGGACTAGTGTAGATGGGGCATGTTGGTCGGGGTGGGACTAGTGTAGATGGGGCATGTTGGTCGGGGTGGGACTAGTGTAGATGGGGCATGTGGTCGGGGTAGGACTCGTGTAGATGGAGCATGTTGGTCGGGGTGGGACTAGTGTAGATGGGACATGTTGGATGGGGTGGGACTAATGTAGATGCGGCACGTTGGTCGGGGTGGGACTAGTGTAAATGGGGCATGTTGGTCGGGGTGGGCCTTGTGTAGATGGGGCATGTGGTCGGGGTGGGACTAGTGTAGATGGGGCATGTTGGTCGGGGTGGGACTAGTGTAGATGGGGCATGTTGGTCGGGGTGGGACTAGTGTCGATGGGGCATGTTGCTCGGGTGCGACTAGTGTAGATGGGGCATGTTGGTCAGGGTGGGACAAGTGTAGATGGGGCATGTTGGTCGGGGTGGGACTAGTGTACATGAGGCATGTTGGTCGGGGTGGGTCTAGTGTAGTTGGGTCATGTTCGTCGGGGTGGGACTTGTGTAGATGGGGCATGTTAGTCGAGGTGGGGCTTGTGTATATTGGGGCATGTTGGTCGGGGTGGGACTAGTGTAGATGGGTCATGTTGGTCGGGGTGGGACTAGTGTAGATGGGGCATGTTGGTCGGGATGGGACTAGTGTAGATGGGGCATGTTGGTCGGGGTGGGACTAGTGTAGATGGGGCATGTGGTCGGGGTAGGACTAGTGTAGATGGAGCATGTTGGTCGGGGTGGGACTGGTGTAGATGGGACATGTTGGATGGGGTGGGACTAATGTAGATGCGGCACGTTGGTCGGGGTGGGACTAGTGTAGATGGGGCATGTTGGTCGGGGTGGGACTAGTGTAGATGGGGCATGTTGGTCGGGGTGGGACTAGTGTAGATGGCACATGTTGGTCGGTGGGACTAGTGAAGATGGGGCATGTTGGTCGGGGTGGGACTAGTGTAGATGGCACATGTTGGTTGGTGGGACTAGTGTAGATGGGGCATGTTGGTCAGGTTGGGACTAGTGTAGATGGGGAATGTTGGTCGGGGTGGGACTAATGTAGATGGGGCATGTGGTCGGGGTGGGACTAGTGTAGATGGGGCATGATGGTCGGGTGGGACTAGTGTAGATGGGGCATGTTGGTCGGGGTGGGACTAGTGTAGATGGAACATGTTGTTCGAAGTGGGGCTTGTGTATATTGGGGCATGTTGGTCGGGGAGGGACTAGTGTAGATGGGTCATGTTGGTCGGGGTGGGACTAGTGTAGATGGGACATGTTGGTCGGGGTGGGACTAGTGTAAATGGGGCATGTTGGTCGGGGTGGGATTAGTGTAGATGGGGCATGTTGGTCGGGGTGGGACTAGTGTAGATGGGGCATGTTAGTCGAGGTGGGGCTTGTGTATATTGGGGCATGTTGGTCGGGGTGGGACTAGTGTAGATGGGTCATGTTGGTCAGGGTGGGACTAGTGTAGATGGGGCATGTTGGTCGGGGTGGGACTAGTGTAGATGGGGCATGTTGGTCGGGGTGGGACTAGTGTAGATGGGGCATGTTGGTCGGGGTGGGACTAGTGTAGATGGGGCATGTTGGTCGGGGTGGGACTAGTGTAGATGGGGCATGTGGTCGGGGTAGGACTAGTGTAGATGGAGCATGTTGGTCGGGGTGGGACTAGTGTAGATGGGACATGTTGGATGGGGTGGGACTAATGTAGATGCGGCACGTTGGTCGGGGTGGGACTAGTGTAAATGGGGCATGTTGGTCGGGGTGGGACTAGTGTAGATGGGGCATGTTGGTCGGGGTGGGACTAGTGTAGATGGCACATGTTGGTCGGTGGGACTAGTGTAGATGGGGCATGTTGGTCAGGTTGGGACTAGTGTAGATGGAACATGTTGTTCGGGGTGGGACTAGTGTAGATGGGGCATGTGGTCGGGGTGGGACTAGTGTAGATGCGGCATGTTGGTCGGGGTGGGACTAGTGTCGATGGGGCATGTTGGTCGGGGTGGGACTAGTCTAGATGGGACATGTTGGATGGGGTGGGACTAATGTAGATGCGGCACGTTGGTCGGGGTGGGACTAGTGTAGATGGGGCATGTTGGTCTGGGTGGGACTAGTGTAGATGGGGCATGTTGGTCGGGGTGGGACTAGTGTAGATGGCACATGTTGGTCGGTGGGACTAGTGTAGATGGGGCATGTTGGTCAGGTTGGGACTAGTGTAGATGGGGCATGTTGGTCGGTGGGACTAGTGTAGATGGGGCATTTTGGTCAGGTTGGGAGTAGTGTAGATGGAACATTTTGTTCGGGGTGGGCCTAGTGTAGGTGGGGCATGTTGGTCGGGGTGGGACTAGTGTAGATGGGGCATGTAGTCGGGGTGGGACTAGTGTAGATGCGGCATGTTGGTCGGGGTGGGACTAGTGTCGATGGGGCATGTTGGTCGGGGTGGGTCTAGTGTAGTCGGGTCATGTTGGTCGGGGTGGGTCTTGTGTAGATGGGGCATGTTAGTCGAGGTGGGGCTTGTGTATATTGGGGCATGTTGGTCGGGGTGGGACTAGTGTAGATGGGTCATGTTGGTTGGGGTGGGATTAGTGTACATGGGGCATGTTGGTTGGGGTGTGTCTAGTGTAGTCGGGTCATGTTAGTCGGGGTGGGACTAGTGTAGATGGGTCATGTTGGTCGGGGTGGGACTAGTGTAGATGGAACATGTTGTTCGAGGTGGGGCTTGTGTATATTGGGGGATGTTGGTCGGGGTGGGACTAGTGTAGATGGGTCATGTTGGTCGGGGTGGGACTAGTGTAGATGGGACATGTTGGTCGGGGTGGGCCTTGTGTAGATGGGGCATGTGGTCGGGGTGGGACTAGTGTAGATGGGGCATGTTGGTCGGGGTGGGACTAGTGTCGATGGGGCATGTTGCTCGGGTGGGACTAGTGTAGATGGGGCATGTTGGTCACGGTGGGACAAGTGTAGATGGGGCATGTTGGTCGGGGTGGGACTAGTGTACATGAGGCATGTTGGTCGGGGTGGGTCTAGTGTAGTTGTGTCATGTTCGTCGGGGTGCGATGTGTAGATGGGGCATGTTAGTCGAGGTGGGGCTTGTGTATATTGGGGCATGTTGGTCGGGGTGGGACTAGTGTAGATGGGTCATGTTGGCCGGGGTGGGACTAGTGTAGATGGGGCATGTGGTCGGGGTAGGACTAGTGTAGATGGGGCATGTTGGTCGGGGTGGGACTAGTGTAGATGAGGCATGTGGTCGGGGTAGGACTAGTGTAGATGGAGCATGTTGGTCGGGGTGGGACTAGTGTAGATGGGACATGTTGGATGGGGTGGGACTAATGTAGATGCGGCACGTTGGTCGGGGTGGGACTAGTGTAAATGGGACATGTTGGTCGGGGTGGGACTAGTGTAGATGGGGCATGTTGGTCGGGGTGGGACTAGTGTAGATGGCACATGTTGGTCGGTGGGACTAGTGTAGATGGGGCATGTTGGTCAGGTTGGGACTAGTGTAGATGGAACATGTTGTTCGGGGTGGGACTAGTGTAGATGGGGCATGTGGTCGGGGTGGGACTAGTGTAGATGCGGCATGTTGGTCGGGGTGGGACTAGTGTCGATGGGGCATATTGGTCGGGGTGGGACTAGTGTAGATGGGTCATGTTGGTCGGGGTGGGACTAGTCTAGATGGGACATGTTGGATGGGGTGGGACTAATGTAGATGCGGCACATTGGTCGGGGTGGGACTAGTGTAGATGGGGCATGTTGGTCGGGGTGGGACTAGTGTAGATGGGGCATGTTGGTCGGGGTGGGACTAGTGTAGATGGCACATGTTGGTCGGTGGGACTAGTGTCGATGGGGCATGTTGGTCAGGTTGGGACTAGTGTAGATGGGGCATGTTGGTCGGTGGGACTAGTGTAGATGGGGCATTTTGGTCAGGTTGGGAGTAGTGTAGATGGAACATTTTGTTCGGGGTGGGCCTAGTGTAGGTGGGCCATGTTGGTCGGGGTGGGACTAGTGTAGATGGGGCATGTAGTCGGGGTGGGACTAGTGTAGATGCGGCATGTTGGTCGGGGTGGGACTAGTGTCGATGGGGCATGTTGGTCGGGGTGTGTCTAGTGTAGTCGGGTCATGTTGGTCGGGGTGGGTCTTGTGTAGATGGGGCATGTTAGTCGAGGTGGGGCTTGTGTATATTGGGGCATGTTGGTCGGGGTGGGACTAGTGTAGATGGGTCATGTTGGTTGGGGTGGGATTAGTGTACATGGGGCATGTTGGTTGGGGTGTGTCTAGTGTAGTCGGGTCATGTTGGTCGGGGTGGGACTAGTGTAGATGGGTCATGTTGGTCGGGGTGGGACTAGTGTAGATGGAACATGTTGTTCGAGGTGGGGCTTGTGTATATTGGGGATGTTGGTCGGGGTGGGACTAGTGTAGATGGGTCATGTTGGTCGGGGTGGGACTAGTGTAGATGGGACATGTTGGTCGGGGTGGGCCTTGTGTAGATGGGGCATGTGGTCGGGGTGGGACTAGTGTAGATGGGTCATGTTCGTCGGGGTGCGACGTGTAGATGGGGCATGTTAGTCGAGGTGGGGCTTGTGTATATTGGGGCATGTTGGTCGGGGTGGGACTAGTGTAGATGGGTCATGTTGGTCGGGGTGGGACTAGTGTAGATGGGGCATGTGGTCGGGGTAGGACTAGTGTAGATGGGGCATGTTGGTCGGGGTGGAACTAGTGTAGATGAGGCATGTGGTCGGGGTAGGACTAGTGTAGATGGAGCATGTTGGTCGGGGTGGGACTAGTGTAGATGGGACATGTTGGATGGGGTGGGACTAATGTAGATGCGGCACGTTGGTCGGGGTGGGACTAGTGTAAATGGGACATGTTGGTCGGGGTGGGACTAGTGTAGATGGGGCATGTTGGTCGGGGTGGGACTAGTGTAGATGGCACATGTTGGTCGGTGGGACTATTGTAGATGGGGCATGTTGGTCAGGTTGGGACTAGTGTAGATGGAACATGTTGTTCGGGGTGGGACTAGTGTAGATGGGGCATGTGGTCGGGGTGGGACTAGTGTAGATGCGGCATGTTGGTCGGGGTGGGACTAGTGTCGATGGGGCATGTTGGTCGGGGTGGGACTAGTGTAGATGGGTCATGTTGGTCGGGGTGGGACTAGTCTAGATGGGACATGTTGGATGGGGTGGGACTAATGTAGATGCGGCACGTTGGTCGGGGTGGGACTAGTGTAGATGGGGCATGTTGGTCGGGGTGGGACTAGTGTAGATGGGGCATGTTGGTCGGGGTGGGACTAGTGTAAATGGGGCATGTTGGTCGGGGTGGGACTAGTGTAGATGGGGCATGTTGGTCGTTGTGGGACTAGTGTAGATGGGGCATGTTAGTCGAGGTGGGGCTTGTGTATATTGGGGCATGTTGGTCGGGGTGGGACTAGTGTAGATGGGTCATGTTGGTCGGGGTGGGACTAGTGTAGATGGGGCATGTTGGTCGGGGTGGGACTAGTGTAGATGGGGCATGTTGGTCGGGGTGGGACTCGTGTAGATAGGGCATGTTGGTCGGGGTGGGACTAGTGTAGATGGGGCATGTTGGTCGGGGTGGGACTAGTGTAGATGGGGCATGTGGTCGGGGTAGGACTAGTGTAGATGGAGCATGTTGGTCGGGGTGGGACTAGTGTAGATGGGACATGTTGGATGGGGTGGGACTAATGTAGATGCGGCACGTTGGTCGGGGTGGGACTAGTGTAAATGGGGCATGTTGGTCGGGGTGGGACTAGTGTAGATGGCACATGTTGGTCGGTGGGACTAGTGTAGATGGGGCATGTTGGTCAGGTTGGGACTAGTGTAGATGGAACATGTTGTTCGGGGTGGGACTAGTGTAGATGGGGCATGTGGTCGGGGTGGGACTAGTGTAGATGCGGCATGTTGGTCGGGGTGGGACTAGTGTCGATGGGGCATGTTGGTCGGGGTGGGACTAGTGTAGATGGGTCATGTTGGTCGGGGTGGGACTAGTCTAGATGGGACATGTTGGATGGGGTGGGACTAATGTAGATGCGGCACGTTGGTCGGGGTGGGACTAGTGTAGATGGGGCATGTTGGTCGGGGTGGGACTAGTGTAGATGGGGCATGTTGGTCGGGGTGGGACTAGTGTAGATGGCACATGTTGGTCGGTGGGACTAGTGTAGATGGGGCATGTTGGTCAGGTTGGGACTAGTGTAGATGGGGCATGTTGGTCGGTGGGACTAGTGTAGATGGGGCATGTAGTCGGGGTGGGACTAGTGTAGATGCAGCATGTTGGTCGGGGTGGGACTAGTGTCGATGGGGCATGTTGGTCGGGGTGGGTCTAGTGTAGTCGGGTCATGTTGGTCGGGGTGGGACTAGTGTAGATGGGGCATGTGGTCGGGGTGGGACTAGTGTAGATGGGGCATGTTGGTCGGGGTGGGACTAGTGTCGATGGGGCATGTTGCTCGGGTGGGACTAGTGCAGATGGGGCATGTTGGTCAGGGTGGGACAAGTGTAGATGGGGCATGTTGGTCGGGGTGGGACTAGTGTACATGAGGCATGTTGGTCGGGGTGGGTCTAGTGTAGTTGGGTCATGTTCGTCGGGGTGCGACGTGTAGATGGGGCATGTTAGTCGAGGTGGGGCTTGTGTATATTGGGCCATGTTGGTCGGGGTGGGACTAGTGTAGATGGGGCATGTGGTCGGGGTAGGACTAGTGTAGATGGGGCATGTTGGTCGGGGTGGGACTAGTGTAGATGAGGCATGTGGTCGGGGTAGGACTAGTGTAGATGGAGCATGTTGGTCGGGGTGGGACTAGTGTAGATGGGACATGTTGGATGGGGTGGGACTAATGTAGATGCGGCACGTTGGTCGGGGTGGGACTAGTGTAAATGGGGCATGTTGGTCGGGGTGGGACTAGTGTAGATGGGGCATGTTGGTCGGGGTGGGACTAGTGTAGATGGCACATGTTGGTCGGTGGGACTAGTGTAGATAGGGCATGTGGTCGGGGTGGGACTAGTGTAGATGCGGCATGTTGGTCGGTGGGACTAGTGTAGATGGGGCATTTTGGTCAGGTTGGGAGTAGTGTAGATGGAACATTTTGTTCGGGGTGGGCCTAGTGTAGGTGGGGCATGTTGGTCGGGGTGGGACTAGTGTAGATGGGGCATGTAGTCGGGGTGGGACTAGTGTAGATGCGGCATGTTGGTCGGTGGGACTAGTGTAGATGGGGCATTTTGGTCAGGTTGGGAGTAGTGTAGATGGAACATTTTGTTCGGGGTGGGCCTAGTGTAGGTGGGGCATGTTGGTCGGGGTGGGACTAGTGTAGATGGGGCATGTAGTCGGGGTGGGACTAGTGTAGATGCGGCATGTTGGTCGGGGTGGGACTAGTGTCGATGGGGCATGTTGGTAGGGGTGGGTCTAGTGTAGTCGGGTCATGTTGGTCGGGGTGGGTCTTGTGTAGATGGGGCATGTTAGTCGAGGTGGGGCTTGTGTATATTGGGGCATGTTGGTCGGGGTGGGACTAGTGTAGATGGGTCATGTTGGTTGGGGTGGGACTAGTGTAGATGGGGCATGTTGTTTGGGGTGTGTCTAGTGTAGTTGGGTCATGTTTGTCGGGGTGGGACTTGTGCAGATGGGGCATGTTAGTCGAGGTGGGGCTTGTGTATATTGGGGCATGTTGGTCGGGGTGGGACTAGTGTAGATGGGTCATGTTGGTCGGGGTGGGACTAGTGTAGATGGGACATGGTGGTCGGGGTGGGCCTTGTTTAGATGGGGCATGTGGTCGGGGTGGGACTAGTGTAGATGGGGCATGTTGGTCGGGGTGGGACTAGTGTAGATGGGGCATGATGGTCGGGTGGGACTAGTGTAGATGGGGCATGTTGGTCGGGGTGGGACTAGTGTAGATGGAACATGTTGTTCGAGGTGGGGCTTGTGTATATTGGGGCATGTTGGTCGGGGTAGGACTAGTGTAGATGGGTCATGTTGGTCGGGGTGGGACTAGTGTAGATGGGACATGTTGGTTGGGGTGGGCCTTGTGTAGATGGGGCATGTGGTCGGGGTGGGACTAGTGTAGATGGGGCATGTTAGTCGGGGTGGGACTAGTGTCGATGGGGCATGTTGCTCGGGTGGGACTAGTGTAGATGGGGCATGTTGGTCAGGGTGGGACAGGTGTAGATGGGGAATGTTGGTCGGGGTGGGACTAGTGTAGATGAGGCATGTTGGTCGGGGGTGGGACTAGTGTACATGAGGCATGTTGGTCGGGGTGGGTCTAGTGTAGTTGGGTCATGTTGGTCGGGGTGGGACTTGTGTAGATGGGGCATGTTAGTCGATGTGGGGCTTGTGTATATTGGGGCATGTTGGTCGGGGTGGGACTAGTGTAGATGGGGCATGTTGGTCGGGGGTGGGACTAGTGTAGATGGCACATGTTGGTCGGTGGGACTAGTGTAGAAGGGGCATGTTGGTCAGGTTGGGACTAGTGTAGATGGGGCAAGTTGTTCGGGGTGGGCATAGTGTAGTGGGACATGTTGGTCGGGGTGGGACTAGTGTAGATGGGGCATGTTGGTCGGGGTGGGACAAGTGTAGAAGGGCATGTTGTCGGGGTGGGACTAGTGTACATGAGGCATGTTGGTCAGGGTGGGTCTAGTGTAGTTGGGCATGTTCGTCGGGGTGCGACGTGTAGATGGGGCATGTTAGTCGAGGTGGGGCTTGTGTATATTGGGGCATGTTGGTCGGGGTGGGACTAGTGTAGATGGGGCATGTTGGTCGGGGTGGGACTAGTGTAGATGGTGCCTGTTGGTCGGGGTGGGACTAGTGTAGATGGGACATGTTGGATGGGGTGGGACTAATGTAGATGCGGCACGTTGGTCGGGGTGGTACTAGTGTAGATGGGGGCATGTTGGTCGGGGTGGGACTAGTGTAGATGGGGCATGTTGGTCGGGGTGGGACTAGTGTAGATGGCACATGTTGGTCGCTGGGACTAGTGTAGATGGGGCATGTTGGTCGGGGTGGGTCTTGTGTAGATGGGGCATGTTACTCGAGGTGGGGCTTGTGTATATTGGGGCATGTTGATCGGGATGGGACTAGTGTAGATGGGTCATGTTGGTTGGGGTTGGACTAGTGTAGATGGGGCATGTTGGTTGGGGTGGGTCTAGTGTAGTTGGGTCATGTTAGTCGAGGTGGGACTTGTGTATATTGGGGCATGTTGGTCGGAGTGGGACTAGTGTCGATGGGGCATGTTGCTCGGGTGGGACTAGTGTAGATGGGGCATGTTGGTCAGGGTGGGACTAGTGTAGATGGGGCATGTTGGTCAGGGTGGGACAAGTGTAGATGGGGAATGTTGGTCGGGGTGGAACTGGTGTAGATGAGGCATGTAGTCGGGGTGGGACTAGTGTACATGGGGCATGTTGGTCGGGGTGGGACGAGTGTAGATGGGTCATGTTGGTCGGGGTGGGACTAGTATAGATGGGGCATGTTGGTCGGGGTGGGACTAGTGTAGATGGGGCATGTTGGGCGGGGTGGGACTAGTGTAGATGGGTCATGTTGGTTGGGGTTGGGCTAGTGTAGATGGGGCATGTGGTTGGGGTGGGTCTAGTGTAGTTGGGTCATGTTTGTCGTGGTGGGACTTGTGTAGATGGGGCATGTTAGTCGAGGTGGGACTTGTGTATATTGGGGCATGTTGGTCGGGGTGGGACTAGTGTCGATGGGCATGTTGCTCGGGTGGGACTAGTTAGATGGGGCATGTTGGTCAGGGTGGGACAAGTGTAGATGGGGAATGTTGGTCGGGGGTGGGACTGGTGTAGATGGGACATGTTGGTCGGGGTGGGACTAGTGTAGACGGGGCATGTTGGTCGGGGTGGACTAGTGTAGATGGGGCAAGTTGATCGGGGTGGGACTAGTGAAGATGGGGCATGTTGGTCGGGGTGGGACTAGTGTAGATGGGGCATGTTGGTCGGGGTGGGACTAGTGTAGATGGGCATGTTGGTCGGGGTGGGACTAGTGTAGTTGGGGCATGTTGGTCGGGTAAGGGCATGTGTAGATGGGGCATGTTGGTCGGGGTGGGACTAGTGTAGATGGAGCAGGTTGTCGGGCTGGGACTAGTGTTGATTTTGCCAGTGTGGGCAAGTTGGGCTGAAGAGCTTGTTTCCGCGCTGTATCTCTCTCCCTCTCTGTGTATCTGTGTCCCTCTCTGTCTCTTTCTCTCTTCTTTCTGTCTGTCTGTCTGTCTCCTCTCCGCACACTGAAGTCACACCAGCTTCTATTTTGCAGCTGGTTTCCTTTACTCTCTCTCTCTCTCTCTCCCTCTCTCCCTCTCTCCCTCTCTCCCTCTCTCGCTCTCTCCCTCTCTCCCTCTCTCCCTCTCTCCCTCTCTCCCCTCTCTCCCTCCCTCCCTCCCTCTCATTCAGTCTCTCTCTCTCTCTGTGTCTCCGTCCCTCTCTGGGACAGAGGATTTGTGTGAACATAGACCCATTCCTGCCAACCGTGGCCTAACTGCAGACAGATACATAACGTACTCAACACATAGGACAGGAAAGAGAAATGATCTGCAAATAGAACCACCGTTGTCCAGGACAGATATTTATAAGGACTCGTTCTTTGTAAGAGCCGCAATGGAATGGAATAAACGAGACAACAATATCGTCTAAATGTTTAAGAAGGAACTGCAGATGCTGGAAAATGGAAGGTGGACACAAAAGGCTGGAGTAACTCAGCAGATGAGGCAGCATCTATGGAGCGAAGGAATAGGTGATGATTCGGGTCGAGACCCTTCTTCAGACTCAAGAACCATATCCTTCACCCCATAGATGCTGCCTCACACGCTGAGATTCTCCTGCATTTTTGTCTAACAAATCACCTTCCCTGGACAATAAACAACAGGTGCAGGAGGAGGCCATTCGGCCCTTCGAGCCAGCACTGCCATTCAATGTGATCATGGCCAATCAGTACCCCGTTCCTCTCTTCTCCCCATATCTCCTGACTCCGCTATCTTTAAGGGCCCTATCTAGCTCTCTCTTGAAAGAAAACATCCAGAGAACCGGCCTCCACCGCCTTCTGAGGTAAAAAAATCCCACACTCACAACTCTCTGGGTGGAAAAGTTTCTCCTCATCTCCGTTCTAAATGGCCGACGACTTATTCTTAAACTGTGGCCCCTGGTTCTGGACTCCCCCAACATCGGGAACATGACTCCTGCCTCTAGCGTGTCCAAACCCTTAACAATCTTATATATTTCAATAAGATCGCCTCTCATCCTTCTAAACTCCACAGAGTGTACAAGCCCAGCCGCTCCATTCTCTCAGCATATGACTGTCCCGCCATCCCGGGAATTAACCTGGTGAACCTACGCTGCACTCCCTCAATATCAAGAATGTCCTTCCTCAAATTAGGAACCTGGAGCAGCAGCTTGATGACCTCTGTCTGGTCAGGGGGAGTGTGGAGGTCATAGAGAGGAGTTATAGGGAGGTGGTCACTCCAAAACCACGGGAGACAGACATGTGGGTCACGCTTAGGAACGGCAAGGGGCAGAGGCAGGAACGAGTGAGTACCCCAGTGTCTGTACACCTTGAAAATAAGTACAGGTGCTCCTGTTTGAGTACGGTGGGGGGGACAGCCTGCCGTGGGGTAAGGTAGGGGGAAGGAGGGAAAAAAGCGAGGGCAATAATGATTGGGGACTCTATAGTAGGGGGTCGGATATGCGATTATGTGGACGCAGTCAGGAGACCCGGATGGTGGTCTGCTCCCTGGTGCCAGGGTCTCGGATGTGTCTCAACGCGACCACGATATCCTGAAATCAGAGGGAGAGGAGCCTGAGGTGGTGGTACATATAGGTACCAATGACATAGGTAAAAAAAGAGAAGAGGTCCTGAAGGGAGGATTTAGGGAGTTGGGAGGAGAGTTAAGGAAAAGGACCAAAAAGGTAACAAACTCAGGATTACTGCCTGTGCCACGCGACAGTGAGAGTAGGAATGGAGCGAGGTGGAGGATGAATGCGTGGATGAGGGACTGGTGCAGAGGGCAGGGATTCAAGTTTCTGGATCATTGGGACTTCTTTTGAGGAAGGTGTGACCTGTACAGAAAGGACGGGTTGCACTGAACTCGAGGGGGACCAATATCCTGGCGGGGATATTTACAAATGCTACTGGGGAGACTTTAAACTAGAATGGTTGGGGGAGGGACTCAAATAGAGAAAGCTAGTAGACAGAGTGTGAGGCAGGAGGCGGAGAAGGGAAGCACTCGGACCCAAAATCTAGGGAGATGCTAAAAGAAAATAAACAGAGAATAAGAGGAGGTGGGTTTCTTAAATGTGCATATTTTAATGCTAGGAGCATTGTAAGAAAGGTGGATGAGCTTAGAGTCTGGATAGATACCTGGAAGTATGATGTTGTGGCGATCAGTGAAACATGGTTGCAGGAGGGCTGTGATTGGAAACTAAATATTCCAGGATTTCGTTGTTTCAGGTGTGATAGGATTGGAGGGGCAAGAGGTGGAGGTTCCACGCTCCCCTCCATTAAGTCTGTCCAAAGCAAGCGCTGTCTGCGGAGGGCGCTCAGCATCGCCAAGGACTGCTCTCACCCCAACCATGGACTGTTTACCCTCCTACCATCCGGGAGGCGCTACAGGTCTCTCCGTTGCCGAACCAGCAGGTCGAGGAACAGCTTCTTTCCGGCGGCTGTCACTCTACTAAACAACGTACCTCGGTGACTGCCAATCACCACCCCCCCCCCCCCCCCCCCCGAACACTTATTATTTTTTTTATTCAAATCGTTTGCTATGTCGCTCTTCAAGGGAGATGCTAAATGCATTTCGTTGTCTCTGTACTGTACACTGACAATGACAATTAAAATTGAATCTGAATCTGAATCTGAATCTGAGGTGTTGCATTGCTTATCAGGGAAGATATTACAGCAGTGCTTCGGCAGGATAGATTGGAGGGCTCATCTAGGGAGGCTATTTGGGTGGAACTGAGAAGTGGGAAAGGTGTAGCAACACTATTAGGGGTGTATTATAGACCGCCAAATGGGGATCGAGAATTGGAAGAGCAAATATGTAAGGAGATCGCAGATATTAGTAGTAAGCACAAGGTAGTGATTGTGGGAGATATGAATTTTCCACACATAGACTGGGAAACACATTCTGTAAATGGGCTGGATGGTTTGGAGTTTGTAAAATGTGTGCACTGTAGTTTTTTGCAACAATACATAGAGGTACCTACTAGAGAAGGGCAGTGCTGGACCTCCTGTTAGGAAATGAGACAGGTTAGGTGGCGGAGGTATGCGTTGGGGAGCACTTGGGTCCAGTGATACAATACCATTAGTTTCAATATAATTATGGAGAGGGTCAGAACTGGGCCTAGGTTTGAGATTTTTGATTGGAGAAAGGCTAGAAGCAAGTAGAGCAGCTATGGATACTATGAGATTCAAAGAAAAATAAGTGCTGACACCTTTGAAAAATATAAAAGTGGATAAGTCTCCATGTCCTGACAGGATATTCCCTAGGACATTGAGGGAAGTTAGCTTAGAAATAGCAGGGGCTATAACAGAAATATTTCAAATGTCATTAGAAACGGGAATAGTGCCCGAGGATTGGCGTACTGCGCATCTTGTTCCATTGTTTAAAAAGGGTTCTAAGAGTAAAGCTAGCATTATAGACCTGTTAGTTTGACTTCAGTGGTGGGCAAATTAATGGAAAAGATACTTAGAGATAATATATAGAAGCATCTGGATAAATAGTGGATGTTGTCTGTATGGAAATTAGTAAGGCCTTTGACAAGGTTCCTCATGGAAGGTTGGTTAAGAAGGTTCAATTGTTGGGTATAAATGCAGGAGTAGCAAGATGGATTCAACAGTGGCTGAATGGGAGACGCCAGAGAGTAATGGTGGATGGCTGTTTGTCAGGTTGCAGGCAGGTGACTAGGGGGGTGCCTCAGGGATCGGTGTTGGGTCCACTGTTGTTTGTCATGTACATCAATGATCTGGATGATGGTGTGGTAAATTGGATTAGTAAGTATGCCGATGATGTTGTGGATATGTGGTGTTGTGGATAATGAAGTAGATTTCCAAAGTCTACAGAGAGATTTAGGCCATTTGGAAGAATGGACTGAAAGATGGCAGATGGAGGTTAATGCTGATAAGTGTGAGGTGCTCCATCTTGGCAGGACAAATCAAAATAGGACTTACATGGTAAATGGTAGGGAATTGAAGAATGCAGTTGAACAGAGAGATCAGGGAATAACTGTGCATAGTTCCCTGAAGGTGGAATCTCATGTAGATAGGGTGGTAAATAATGCTTTTGGTGTGCTAGGCTTTATAAATCAGAGCATTGAGTATAGAAGTTGGGATGTTATGTTAAAATTGTACAAGGCATTGGTGAG
Source organism: Leucoraja ocellata (assembly GCA_036785375.1). Taxonomy (NCBI): domain Eukaryota; kingdom Metazoa; phylum Chordata; class Chondrichthyes; order Rajiformes; family Rajidae; genus Leucoraja; species Leucoraja ocellata. The sequence continues at coordinate 5,657 of JAWMAR010005071.1, read as the reverse complement.
ACAAATCTGGAGTATGGTGTACAATTTTGGTCGCCCGATTATAGGAATGATGCCAACAAAATGAAGAGTACAGAGAAGATTTACTAGAATGTTGCCTGGGTTTCAGCAACTAAGTTACAGAGATAGGTTGAATAAGTTAGGTCTTTATTCTCTGGAGCGCAGAAGGTTAAGGGGGGACTTGATAGAGGTCTTTAAAATGATGAGAGGGATAGACAGAGTTGACGTGGACAAGCTTTTCCCATTGAGAGTAGGGAAGATTCAAACAAGAGGACATGACTTGAGAATTAAGGGACAGAAGTTTAGGGGTAACATGAGGGGGAACTTCTTACTCAGAGAGTGGTAGCTGTGTGGAATGAGCTTCCAGTGAAGGTGGTGGATGCAGGTTCGATTTTAGCATTTAAAAATAAATGGGATAGGTATATGGATGGGAAAGGAATGGAGGGTTATGGTCTGAGTGCAGGCAGGTGGGACTAGGTGAGAATAATTGTTTGGCACGGACTTGTAGGGCCGAGATGGCCTGTTTCCGTACTGTAATTGTTATATGGTTATAAATTGGGAGACCAAAACCGCACACAATACTCCAGGTGTGGTCTCACCAGGGATGGAGGGAGAGAGAGGGACAGAGGGGGCAGAGAAGGGGCAGAGAGAAGGGGCAGAGAGAAGGGGCAGAGAGAGGGGAGAGGGAGGGGAGAGGGAGGGGAGAGGGAGGGAGAGGGAGGGGAGAGGGGGATCGGCCTGCCAGCGCCTGTGCATGCTCCCCCTGCTGCATTAAAGGGAATGCATGCATCACTGGCTGCATTGCTGCCTCTCCCGCTGCATGGCCGGCGCTTTTATCCTCACCTGATCTTCACAACTGCAATCCCGCACCGTTGAGTGACGAACCTCTCGTCCACAAAGGCGCTTCCGGCGGGAGGGGGGGACGCTTTAGGGCGGCGCACCGGCGCTGGCAAAGCGAGACGGCGGGTCTAATGTGTCCGGGTGGAGGGAGAAACGCCGAATGTTGGTTCCGGTGTGGTTTTTTTGTTGTTATTTGATGCATTTGGTGGGATGGAGAGGAAAAAGGAGGGAGGGAGAGAGAGAGGAGGGAATGAGTGTGAGAGACAGTTTAGGAGAGTTTTGAAAAGTTTTCAGAAACTTTGAGAAGTTTAGGAGAGTTTGAAAAGTTTTCAGAAACTTTTGAGAAAGTTTTTCGGAAGTTTTGGAGAGATTGAGAGAGAGATAGAGAGATAGAGATGGAGATAGAGAGAGAGAGAGAGAGAGAGAGAGAGAGAGAGAGAGAGAGAGAAGAGAGAGAGGGGGAGAGAGATAGGGAGAAAGAGAGAGATGAGGGGTGAGGGAAAGAGAAGTGTTCCCCTCTCCTCCCTCTGACACGATGACACGACTGTGGTGGGGCTGATAAATAACAACAACTAGTCTGCTTACAGAGATGAAGTCCAAAAACTGACTGTTTGGTGCACTAAAAATAACCTGGTGCTCAACCCAACTAAACAAAAGAACTGGTTGTTGACTTCAGGAGGAGGAGAGAGGAACCTGCTCCTCTCTACATCAAAGGAGACATGGTGGAGAGAGTCACTAAGTTCCTGGGAATTTACATCGCCCAGGACCTCAAATGGCAAATGAACACCGTCACTCACGTGAAGGAGTCACAGCAGCGGCTGTATTTCCTGAGGTCTCTGCGGAGAGCAAATGTTTCACAGCGGCACGGTGGCCCAGTGGTAGAGTTGCCGCCTGACGGCGCCAGAGACCCGGGTTCAATCCCGATCACGGGTGCTGTCTGTGTGGAGTTTGCATGTTCTTTCCCCGTGACCTGCGTAGGTTTCTCCTGGCGTTCCGGTTTCCTTCCACACTCCAAAGATGTGCGGGTTTGTTGGTTAATTGGCTTCTGGTAAAGATTGTAAATGTACCCCTGTGTGTGTGTGTAGGATAGTGTTAGTGTTCGGGGATCGTTGGTCGGCACGGACTCGGTGGGCCGAAGGGCCTGTTTCAGCCCTATATCTCTAAACTAAACTGTCTGAAGAACACATTTCAAACATTCAGTTGTCTACAAAGTGTAAAAGATGGTTTCATTTTATTTGTAAAGGACACTAAAGAAAACGGAGAATTGTGTACAGTTTTGGCCTGTTGGCCTCATAACAAGAGGAGTTGAGTCTAGGAACAAAGAGGTCCTCTGCAGTTGTACAGGGCCGTGGTTAGATCACACCTGGAGTATTGTGTGCCCGCACACATGCACGCCCTCACGCACGAACACCTCCTAACTAACGATTGAATGGTGGTAGACACAAATGCTGGAGAAACTCAGCGGGTGCAGCAGCATCTATGGAGCGAAGGAAATAGGCAACGTTTCTGCTCCGAAAGTGAAAACTGCAATTCCTATAAAATTCATCCCTCTCTCCCTCTCCTCTCTATCTTTCCCTCTCTCCTCTCTGTCTCTCTGTCCCTCTCTCTGCCCTCTCCACTCATCTTCTCTCCTTGCCACTCCCCCTCCTCTCCTCTATCTTTCCCTCTCCCTCTCCTTTCTCTCTCTCTCCCTCCTCTTTTCTAACTTTCCCTCTCCCTCCATCTCTCCTTCCCTCCCGCCCACCTTCACTCAATTCATAATTTCCACTTAATTATTATTTATTATTTCTCCCTCTCTCTCTTTCCCTCCCTCCCCCCACCTCCCCTCCTCCCTCCCGCACCCCACTCCTCCATCTCTCTTTCCCACTCCCTCTATCTCCCTCCCCTCTTTCACTCGTTGTCTCTCCTCCCCTCCATCTCTCTCGCAAACCCCTCTCCTCTCCTCGCTGCCCACTATCTATCCCTCTCTCTCTCTCCCCTATACCTTTCCCTCTTCCTCTCTCCTTTCCTCTCTCCCTCACTCTCTCTCTCTCCCTCTCCTCTCCTCTATTTTCCCTCTCCCTCTCTCCTCCATCTCTATCTCTCCTTCTCTCCCTTCTAGTCTCCTTCCCCCTTACACCTTCCCCCTCTCTTTCACTCAAATCCTCAATTTTCACTCAAATCATTGTTTTCTTATTTCTTCATTTCTCCCTCCTTCCATCCCTCACTCCCCCAGCCCACACTCCTCCATCTCTCTCTCTCCCTCTCCTTCTCCCTCTCTCTCACTCATGTCTGCTACGTGGACCAGTGAGAGACAAGGGGGCGGGTTCCTTCTCACTCCAGTCTGAAGAAGGGTTTCGGCCCGAAACGTTGCCTGTTTCCTTCGCTCCATAGATGCTGCTGCACCCGCTGAGTTTCTCCAGCTTTTTTGTGTAACCTCCTTCTCACTCCCTCTGACTGACGTCCCTCTCCTCCAATCACCGGCGCATCCAGCCATCTGCAAGTCCCGCCCCACCGCCTGGGTGAGTGACATCACCCTGCGCCAATGGGGACGTCTGCCCAGTCAGAGGGCCGGATGTCCCGCCCCCGCCGCTCCCTCACATCCTGGGGGGGGGGGGGGGGGTTACAATATCACTTCAATGCAACACATTTGCTGCATTTAACTGCGGGAGCGTGCAAAGTAATTACAATCCGATGTATTCGTTGCATTGAACATCTGAGGGTTTGCAAAATTAGTGCAATGAATTTAATGCATTGAGCTTCCAAGTGGGGGGTTGCAATATCACTTGAGTGAGAGAGAGAAACATGAGCGATGGAGAGGGAAAGATAGAGGAGAGGACAGGAAGACAGAGAGAGGGAGAGAGATAAAGGAGGAGGGTTAGTCGTCAAGTCAAGTTTATTTGCCACATACACATACGAGATGTGCAGTGAAATGAAAGTGGCAATGCTCGCGGACTTTGTGTAAAAAGACAAACAACCAAACAAACTATATCACAATCATAACACACATATTCTTTTACATAATAAATAATGGAAGGAAAAACGTTCAGTAGAGTTAGTCCTTGGTAGAGTTAGTCCCGGCGTTTACAGTCCGAATGGCCTCTGGGAAGAAACTCCTTCTTAACCTCTCCGTTCTCACCGCATGGCAATGGAGGCGTTTGCCTGACCGTAGCAGCTGGAACAGTCTGTTGCAGGGGTTGAAGGGGTCTCTCATGATATTGTTGGCTCTGGAGTTGCACCTCCTGATGTATAGTTCCTGCAGGGGGGCGAGTGAAGTTCCCATAGCGCGTTCAGCCGAACGCACTACTCTCTGCAGAGCCTTTTTGTCCTTGGCAGAGCAATTCCCCAAACCAGATGGTAATATTTCCGGACAAGATGCTTTCCACCGCCGCTGCATAGAAGCACTGGAGGATCCTTGGAGACACTCTGAATTTCCTCAATTGCCTGAGGTGGTAAAGGTGCTGCCTTGCCTTACTCACGTGTGCTGAGGCGTGTGATGCCCATGTCATATCCTCGGAGATGTGGACTCCCAGATATTTAAAACAGTTCACCCTATCCACAGGATCCCCATTTTATCCTCAATGGAGTGTACGTCCTCGGATGATGTGCCCTCCTAAAGTCCATGATCAGCACCTTCGTTTTTTTAATGTTCAAGAGGAGGCTGTTATCCTGGCACCAGAGTCACCTCCTCCCGGTAGGCCTTCTCATCGTTGTCTGAGATCAGGCCCACCACCACAGTGTCATCAGCAAACTTAATTATTGAGTTGGAGCTGAACCTAGCCACACAGTCATGTGTGTACAGGGAGTGCAATAGGGGGCTGAGGACGCAACCCTGGGGCGATCCTGTGCTCAGGGTGAGGGACTTCGATGTATTCCCTCCCATCTTGACTACCTGGGCCTGGCGGTGGGAAAGTCCAGGACCCAGGCACATAGGGAGGTGTTGAGCCCCAATTCCATTAGCTTCCCGGCCAGTCTGGTGGGGACTATCGTGTTGAAGGCTGAACTGTAGTCTATGAACAGCATCCTCACGTAGACCCCCTTCTGGCTGTCAAGATGAGAGAGTGCGGTGTGCAAGACCTGGGAGGCCGCATCGTCCGTGGACCTGTTCGGACGGTATGCGAACTGCAACGGGTCCATGTTCTGAGGGAGGAAGGCGCAGATGTGATTCTTCACCAGCCTCTCAAAGCATTTCATGACTACCGAGATAAGGGCCACCGGACGGTAGTCATTCAGACAGGCTGGGGAGGCATCTTTTGGTACCTGTACAATGATGGATTTTTGAAGCAGGCAGGGTCCACGGACTTGTCCAGGGGAGGTTGAATAATGTAGTGAGCACTGGAGCTAGCTGCGTAGCACAGGACTTGAGTAATCCCCCCGAGATGTCAACGGGTCCTGCAGCTTTTCTCGTGTTCACCCGTGTCAGAGCCCTCCTCACGTCGTGCTCGGACAGCGAGAATGTGTGAACATTCCTCCCTTCAGCTTCAGTAGCCAGCCCGCTGGCGGTATTGTCGATAGTCGGCAGACCTGGGGTGGTGTTGCCCCTCTCAAAATGACAGGGCAAATAGAGGAGAGTAGAGGGAGAGAGATACAGAGAGGGAGAGAGAGAGAGGAGAGAAGGAGAGGGAAAATAGGAGAGAGAGAGACCGTGAGAGAGAAAGGAGAGAGGTAGAGAGAAAGATAGAGGGGAGAGAGGGAGTGAGAGAGAGATGGAAGGGGAGAGAAAGGGAGAGGGAAAGGTGGAGAGGAGAGGGGAGGGAGGGGGATGAATTGTAAAGGAATTGCTGTTTTCACTTCGGAGCAGATTTGCAAGTTTGACCCCCAGCGTCTGAAGAAGGGTCCCG
>JAWMAR010005070.1:0-35889 GCA_036785375.1 Leucoraja ocellata | reverse complement strand
GGGGCGTAGGGTAGACATCCGTCCCCATAGGGCCCGAGACAGGTGGCACGGTGTAGACTGTCTTTGTCCCCTCCCCCACCTCCCCTCCCCTCCCCTCCCCTCCCCTTGTGTCCTCCCCCTTCCCTCAACACAGTCACACATGTGGGAGTCTCTTCACCCCCCCCCCCCCCCCCCCGCCACAGAGCGATGTATTGAAATAACATTGGTCTTGCTCAACACTGGAGGTAGCGTGGGGTACATTGAATGAAGCGCCGGCCGGGGGCGGTGTACTGTCTGTGGGGACTTTGTACGTTCCATCCTTCCCCTGTGACCTGCGTGCGTTTCCTCCCACACTCCAAAGACGTGCAGATTTGCAGGTTAATTGGCTTCGGTAAAAGCTACACATTGTGTGTAGGTGGTGTTGTGTAGGATGGTGTTAGTGTACCGGGAGAGGAGAGGGAAAGGGGATTGGCCCCCTTGGGTTAAAAATCATAAGTGATAGGAGTAGAAGTCCATTCGGCCCATCAAGTCTACCCCGCCATTCAATTGTGGCTGATCTATCTCTCCCTCCCAACCCCATTCTCCTGCCTTCTCCCCATAACCTCTGACACCCGCACTAATCAATAATCTATCTACAGTGCCCTCCATAATGTTTGGGACAAAGACCCATCATTTATTTATTTGCCTCTGTACTCCACAATTTGAGATTTGTAAAATAAAAAAATCACATGTGGTTAAAGTGCACATTGTCAGATTTTAATAAAGGCCATTTTTATACATTTTGGTTTTACCGTGTAGATATTACAGGAGTGTTTATACATAGGTCCACCTACCCCATTTCGGGGAACCATAATGTTTGGGACACAGCAATGTCATGTCAATGAAAGTAGACATGTTTAGTATTACTTATTATATAAGGATAGTATTGCATATCCTTTGCATGCAATGACTGCTTGAAGTCTGTGATTCATGGACATCACCAGTTGCTGGATGTCTTATCTGGTGATGCTCTGCCAGGCCTGTATTGCAGCCATCTTTAGCTTATGCATGTTTTGTGGGCTAGTCCCCTTCAGTTTTCTCTTCAGCATATAAAAGGCATGCTCAATTGGGTTCATATCGGGTGATTGACTTTTCCACTCAGGAATTGAGCATTTTATAGCTTTGAAAAACTCATTTGTTGCTTTAACAGTATGTTTAGGATCATTGTCTTGCTGTAGAATGAACCGCCGGCCAATGAATTTTGAGGCATTTGTTTGAACTTGAGCAGATAAGATGTGTGTATACACTTCAGAATTCATTATGCTACTTCCTTCAGTAGTTGTTTCATCAATGAAGATAAGTGAGCCAGTACCTTCAGCAGCCGTACATGCCCAGGCCATAACACCCCCACCACTGTGTTTCACAGATGAGGTGGTATGCTTTGGATCTTGAGCAGTTCCTTCTCTCCTCCATACTTTGCTCTTGCCATCACTCTGATATAAGTTAATCTTTGTCTCATCGGTCCACAAGACCTTTTTTCCAGAACTGTGGTTGCTCTTTCAAGTACTTCTTGGCAAACTGATTTTTGCGGCTAACCAATGGTTTGCATCTTGCAGTGTAGCCTCTATTTCTGTTCATGAAGTCTTCTGCGAACAGTGGTCATTGACAAATCCACACCTGACTCCTGAAGAGTGTTTCTGATCTGTGAGACAGGTGTTTGGGGATTTTTCTTTACTATAGAGAGAATTATTCTGTCATGAGCTGTGGAAGCCTTCCTTGGCCTGCCAGTCCCTTTGCGATTAGTAAGCTCACCAGTGCTCTCTTTCTTCTTAATGATGTTCCAACCAGTTGATTTGTAAGCCTAAGGTTTGGCTGATGTCTCTAACAGTTTTATTCTTGTTTCTCAGTCGTATAATGGCTTCTTTGACTTCCATTGGCACAACTTTGTTCCTCATGTTGATAAACAGCAATTCATATTATACATAATGCCAAGTATCTGGGTCATACATCTGAATCCATTATTTTTAGAGTCAAAATTATTAAAATTAGAAGATTTGGTTACATTCAAAACAGCTCAGATAATGTCTAGGGCCAAAAATAAAAAGTTACCTGGAAACATTCAAAAATTATTTAACGAGCGTGTGGGGGGTTACAATTTAAGAGGAATATTTAATTTTAAGAAACAAAGAGTCCGTACGACTATAAAAACCTTTTGTATGTCGGTTTGTGGAGTAGGAGTGTGGAACAAATTGAACGAGGAATTAAAGCAATGTACAAACATGAATCATTTTAAAATGATATATAAAAAAATAATTTTCAAGGGGTACCGGGATGGAGGGGATGGTTGACAAGCGGGGGTTAATGTTTGTCTATTGATTTACAATTGTTTACTTATGTTTGGTTACTTCATATATGAAGTTTGTATGTGTATAATAGTTGTATGTATATATATGTCTGTAGGTATTATGGGAATTGCCTGGGGTAGTATTATTATTATTAATTAATTGATTTTTAAATATGGTAGAAGTGTTGGGGAAAAGGGGTGAGATTTAATAAGTTATTCTTCTTCTCACTCCTTTTCGAGCTTGTACAGACACAGAGTTGGACATTGGAAATTTGCTTTTTGTTCTTTTCATTGCTTGTAAATATTGATTGTAATGTCCAATTGTTTGATAACTTCGATTTTGTTACTATTAATGTCTTTAATGTCTTTACTTGTTCGGAATAAATTAAATGAATAAATAAATAAATAAATAAATAAAGTTCCCAAAGTTGGTGGAAAGACTGGAGGAAAGACTAGGTGCTGAGAGCTCTCTTATACCTGCATTAAGGAGTCATTTAAACACACCTGAGCAATTACAAACTCCTGTGAAGCGCGTGTCCCAAACATTATGGTGCCCTGAAATGGGGGGACTTTGTAAAAACACAGCTGTAATTTCTACATGGTGAAACCCAAATGTATAAAAATAACCTGAAATAATACTGACAATGTGCACTTTAACCACGTGATTTTGTTTCTATTACAAATCTCAAATTGTGGAGTACAGAGGCAATATATAAATGGTGTGTCTTTGTCCCAAACATTATGGAGGGCACTGTGTCTCTGTCTTAAATATATCCATTGCCATGGCCTCCACGGCCTGCTGTGGCAAAGAATTCCACAGGCGGATTCTACAGATTAACTACACAGACCACCCTCTGACTAATGACATTTCTCCTCATCTCCTTCCTAAAAGAATGTCCTTTAATTCTGAGGCTATGACTTCTAGTCCTAGACTCTCCCACTAGTGGAAGCTAATACATTGTCCCCTAGTGTGTAGGGAGTGGATGAGAAAGTGGGATAACTAGTGTGTTCAATGGTCGGCGTGGACTGAAGGTTCTGTTTCCACGCTGTATCTCTGTCTCTTTGGAGTTTGCACGTCCTCTCTGTGACTACATGGGTTTCCTCCCACACTTCAAAGGCATGCAGGTTTGTGGGTTAATGGGTGTGGAGGGGTGGCTGGCAGTTGCCTGATGGGCCGAATGGCCTGTTTACGTGCTGGCTGGAGACAGAAACCCGGACAAAGGTCCAGGCCGATCGGGATTAAATAATTCACCAAAAAACTTCCAAACGGGAGATACCACGTTCCATCTGTCCCACCTCGTCCTTGTCTGAAGAAGGGTCTCGGCCCGAAAAGTCACCCATTCTGATAGAATCTTATAGAAACATATAAAATTCTTATGGGATTGGACAGGCTAGATACACGAAAAATATTCGCCAAGTTTGGGGGGGGGGGGGAGGGGCAGAACTAGGGGTCACAGTTCATTAATAAGGGGTAGGCCATTCCGGACTGAGATGAGGAAAAACAATTCCACCCAGAGAGTTGTGAATCGATGGAATTCTCTGGCACAGAAGGCAGTGGAGGCCAATTTACTAGATTTCAAGAGAGAGTTAGATTTAGCTCTTAGGGCTAACGGAATCAAGGGATATGGGGGGGGGGGGCATGAACGGGGCACTGATTCAGGATGATCAGCCATGATCATGTTGAATGGCGGTGCTGGCTGGAAGGGCCGAATGGCCTACTTCTGCACCTATTTTGTAAGTAACATCCTCTCCACATCCACTGTATCCGAGCCTTTCACTGTTCGGTATGTTTCAATGAGGTCCCTCCTCACACTTCTAGACTCAGTCTGTGACTTTGTGGCAGGGTAGGGGAGTGTGTCGCACCTATTCTCTATGTTTCTATTCTGTTTCTTCAGAGATGCTGCCTGACCCACTGAGTTACTCCACCTTTTTGTGTCTTATCTTCTTGTGTTGTGTGGCAGGGTAGATCTGCAGGCGGGGGGGGGGGGGGGGGGGAGGGGGACAAAGTGCTGGAGGGCCTCGTGGGTCAGGCGGCATCTGTGGTGGGAGCAGGAAGGGGTGGTGTCATATCTGGAGGTTTCCCCCAAGATGGACACAAGAAGCTGGAGTAACTCAGCACGAGAGGCAGCATCTCTGGAGAGAAGGAATGCGTGAGGTTTCGGGTCGAGACCCTTCTTCAAACTGAGAGTCGGGAGAGGGAGACACGGAGATATGGAAGGGTAAGATGTGAAACGCGAGATCAAAGGGGACAAAGTTCAAGGAAATGTTGGCTGAGGTGAAGGTGACAATGAGGTGTACAAAGTAAAATATAACCAGGGGGTTAGTCAGGCTGGTCGGTGAATAGGATGGGGGAGAGATGGATATAGTTTCCACTGCACCATCTTGTGGAATAGGGTTGTAGAGCAACACACAGTGTAGCGAGTAGACCTGCCGTCTCCCAGTGTCAGAGACCCGGCTTTGATCCTGACTTTGGGTGCTGTCTATGTGGCGTTTGCACGTTCTCCCTGCGACTGCGTGGGTTTCCCCTCGCGTCCCAAAGACGAGGAACTCAAGACTGGGCGGTGGGAGGGGAGGCAGAAGCTGCAATCAATGCAGGGGAGGGGAGGAGGAAACCTAACAAATAGGTGCAGGAGTACGCCATTCGGCTAAGTACAGTTTTGGTCTCCTAATCTGAGGAAAGACATTCTTGCCATAGAGGGAGTACAGAGAAGGTTCACCAGACTGATTCCTGTGATGGCAGGACTTTCATATGAAGAAAGACTGGATAGACTTGGCTTGTACTCGCTAGCATTTAGAAGATTGAGGGGGGATCTTATAGAAACTTACAAAATTCTTAAGGGGTTGGACAGGCTAGATGCAAGAAGATTGTTCCCGATATTGGGGAAGTGCAGAACAAGGGGTCACAGTTTAAGGATCAGGGGGAAATCATTTAGGACCAAGATGAGAAAAACATTTTTCACACAGAGGGTGGTGAATCTGTGGAACTCTCTGCCACAGAAGGTAGTTGAGGCCGGTCCATTGGCTATATTTAAGAGGTAGTTAGATGTGGCCCTTGTGGCTAAAGGGATCAGGGGGTATGGAGAGAAGGCAGGTACAGGATACTGAGTTGGATGATCAGCCATGATCGTATTGAATGGCGGTGCAGGCTCGAAGGGCCAAATGGCCTACTCCTGCACCTAATTTCTGTGTTTCTATGAAAGAACTGCAGATGCTGCAAAAATCGAAGGCAGACAAAAATGCTGGAGAAACTCAGCGGGTGAGACACGCAAGGATTGCATGAGGCTGCCTCACCCGCTGAGTTTCTCTTGCGTTTTTGTCTACCTTCTTTGTACATGTGATTTGATGCCTGCCATCCGGGGCAGGATCCATGTGTACACGTGATTACATGTGGCCCGCCATCTGCTCACAGACATGCGTCCTGGTCCCTATGCAGAACAAGGTTGCCGACCCCTGGACTAGAGTTACAGGGTACCGCAAACTGGAAACCCGCCTGGAGGGGAGGGAGGGAGGGCCGGTGGGCAGACCGGCTGTGGAAGGGGCTAAAAGGCCTTGACGGGGGAGTGGACCACTGGAGGCCCCACAGCAGACGGGGGCCCGGCTGGACCAGGCGCTGCTCCAGGAGGTCGAGCACGTGGACTGGACGCAGCCTACAGAAGTGGAGGACAGCACGGCTATGTTCCTTTCTTTCTTTTTCAATCTTTTTATTAATTCTTTAAAAAAACAAAAACAAAACAACACAAAAAACCCAATAATGATAAACGTCACCGTGATATTGATACATAGGGATCAGGATTACATTAATAACAGGTATAATAATAATAATAATAATAATAATAATAATAATAATAATAATAATAATAATAATAATAATAATAATAATAATAATAATAATAATAATAATAATAATAATAATAATAATATATTTTATTGTCATTGCACGTCAGTGCAACGAGATTTAGTTGCAGCTTCCAACCGATGTAAAGAAAAGTAAAATAAATAAATAAACTGTGTGACGTGACCATCCGAGGGAGACAGTCCGGGGGGGGGGGGGGGGGGGTGGGGCCACTCAGCAGGGCCGGTTCAGAGCCTCTATAGCTCTGGGAATGAAGCTGTTTCTGTGTCTGGAGGTTCGGGCGTAGAAGGCCGTGTAACGTCTGCCGGAGGGGAGTAGTTCGAACAGTCCGTTATAAGGGTGTGATGAGTCTTTATGGATGCTGACGGCCTTCCTGAGGCACCGTGTGTGGTAGATGTCCTCCAAGGCTGGTAGTGGTCTCCCAATAATCCTCTGCACTCTGTGGACTACACGCTGAAGAGCTCTCGTCTCCGCCTCCATGCAGCTGAGATACCACACAGAGATGCCATACGTTAATATGCTCTCTCTGGTGCAGCGGTAGAACGTTGTCAGCAGCTGTTGGGGCAGACCAGTCATGTTTAATGTCCTCAGGAAGAACAGTCGTTGCTGTGCCTACTTGACCAGCGCAGCGGTGTTGGTGGACTGTGTGAGGTCCTCTGAAATGTGAGTGCCCAGAAACCTAAAGCTGGACACTCTCTCCACACTTTCTCCATTATGGGACCTTATGGTATAACCCAAGTATGAGTCCAGTGTCAAAATACACATTGGGTATAGACCTCCTGGTCTCTATGTAAATAAAGTTAAGTGTTTAAAAGAGTACTTGTATATATAAAAACAAAAAGATAAAAATAATTAAAAGCGAAAAACAAAACTCCCTAAATGCAAAACAAAATCTGGGCTGCAACGAATTTCAACAATTCAAGTCCCTGTTTGTCCTCAAGTCCGTCCCACCATATAAAGGTAAAATAACTATTATAACGGTTGGAGAGGAGACAGTTGATGTCGTGTGAAAATGTTGAATAAAGCTTCCCCAAGTCCTATCAAATTTAACCAAGGGTTCAACAATGTCACTCCTAATTGTTTCTAAATTGAAACATGATATCGTTTCCGAGGGATTGGGTCCAATTAAAGCTCCATTCACAAAATCCTTTGTTCTCTCCGACCTCACCGGCCCGCCCACTGATGCGTGATTGGTCGTTTCAGATCACGATATCCCGCCCACTGACGCGTGATTGGTCGGCCCAGATCACTGTGACCCGCCCACTGACGCGTGATTGGTCGTTTCAGATCACTATGACCGCCCCCTGATGCGTGATTGGTCAGCCCAGACCACATTAGCCGGCCCTGATGCGTGATTAGCTGTTTCAGATCACTGTGACCCGCCCACTGACGCGTGATTGGTTGTTTCAGATCACTATGCCCGCCCCCTGATGCGTGATTGGTCGTTTCAGATCACTATGCCCGCCCACTGATGCGTGATTGGTCAGCCGAGACCACATTAGCCCGCCCCCTGATCAGATTCAGATTCAGATTCAATTTTAATTGTCATTGTCAGTGTAGAGTACAGAGACAACGAAATGCATTTAGCATCTCCCTTGAAGAGCGACATAGCAAACGATTTGAATAAAAAATAAATAATAAGTGTCCGGGGGGGGGGGGGGGGGGGGGGTTGTGGTGATTGGCAGTCACCGAGGTACGTTGTTTAGTAGAGTGACAGCGGCCGGAAAGAAGCTGTTCCTCGACCTGCTGGTTCGGCAACGGAGAGACCTGTAGCGCCTGCCGGATGGTAGGAGGGTAAACAGTCCATGGTTGGGGAGAGAGCAGTCCTTGGCGATGCTGAGCGCCCTCCGCAGACAGCGCTTGCTTTGGACAGACTCAATGGAGGGGAGCGTGGAACCGGTGATGCGTTGGGCAATTTTCACCACCCTCTGCAATGCTTTCCGGTCGGAGACAGAGCAGTTGCCATACCATACTGTGATGCAGTTGGTAAGGATGCTCTCGATGGTGCAGCGGTAGAAGTTCATCAGGATCTGAGGAGACAGATGGACCTTCTTCAGTCTCCTCAGGAAGAAGAGACGCTGATGAGCCTTCTTGATCAGAGTAGAGGTATTGTGGGTCCAAGAGAGGTCATCGGAGATGTTGACTCCCAGGAACCTGAAGCTAGAAACACGTTCCACCTCCGTCCCGTTAATGTGGATGGGGGTGTGCGTGCCGCCTCTGGACTTCCTGAAGTCTACAATGAGCTCCTTGGTCTTCTTGGAGTTAAGGGCCAGGTTGTTGTCAGCGCACCATGCTGCTAAGTGCTGGACCTCCTCCCTGTAGGCCAGCCCATCGTTGTTGCTGATGAGGCCAATCACCGTTGTATCATCTGCATACTTGATGATGGTGTTAGTACCATGTACAGGTGTGCAGTCATAGGTGAAGAGGGAGTAGAGGAGGGGGCTCAGCACACAGCCCTGAGGAACGCCGGTGTTCAGGGTGAGGGTTGAAGAGGTGTGCTTGTCTAACCTCACAGACGGGGGTCTGTTGGTTAGAAAGTCCAGTATCCAGTTGCAGAGGGAGGGGTCGATGCCCAGGTTACCGAGTTTGGTGATCAGTTTTGATGGAATAATGGTGTTGAATGCTGAGCTGTAATCGATGAACAGCATTCTTACATAAGTGTCTCTGTTGTCAAGGTGGGAGAGGGCGGAGTGAAGTGCCGTTGAGATGGCAACCTCCGTACTCCTGTTCTTGCGGTAGGAAAACTGATAGGGATCCAGTGTGGGGGGTAGGCAGCTTTTGATGTGTGCCAGGACCAGCCTCTCGAAGCACTTGGTGATGATGGGGGTAAGTGCAACTGGGCGGAAGTCGTTGAGGCTTGCCGCAGTGGAGTGTTTATGGCACTGGCACGATGGAGGTGGCTTTAAGGCAAGTGGGGACAACTGCTTGGGCAAGTGACAGGTTGAAGATGTCAGTCCAGACGTCTGTCAGCTGCGCAGCACAGGCACTGAGCACGCGCCCGGGGATGCCGTCAGGGCCAGCAGCCTTACGTGCATTAGTCCTACTCAGTGCCACGTACACGTCGTAGGGGGTGAGTGTGAGGGGTTGGTGATCGGCAGGTAGCACAGCCTTGATGGCTGTCTCTAGATTGTCCCTGTCGAAGCGGCCATAGAAGTGATTCAGCTCCTCAAGGAAGAAGGCGTCGCTGGATGTGGGGGTGATGTTGGAGGGTCTGTAGTCCGTGATGGCCTGGATGCCTTGCCACATGCGTCGGGGGTCGGAGTTGTTGTTGAAGTGCTCCTCAATCCTGAGCTTATGGCAGTGCTTGGCCTTCCTGATGCCCCTCTTCAGGTTAGCCCTGGATGAACTGTAGGCTCGAGCATCGCCTTACCTGAAAGCGGTGTCCCGTGCTTTCAGCAGTAGCCTGACCTCGCTGTTCATCCATGGCTTCTGATTCGGGTATATGGTCACCTGTTTGAGGGAGGTGACACTATTGATGGTGGAGTTTATAAAGTCCAGAACAGAGGATGTATAGGAATCAATGTCCGTGTGAGAGTCAAGGGTGGCCTGGGCTGCAAACGCCTTCCAGTCAGTGTTTCCAAAACACTGCTGAAGTGTGAAGTCCGCTTCCTCTGACCAGACTTTAACTGTCCTTACAGTTGGTTTAACCCGTCTGATGAGTGGGGAGTACTTAGGGAGCAGGAACAATGAGACGTGATCAGACTGACCAAGGTGGGGGAGGGGGATGGCTTTGTAAGCTTCAGCCATATTGGTGTAGACTTTGTCCAGTGTCTTGTCTACTCTAGTGGGGAAGGATACATGTTGGTGGAATTTGGGGAGTACAGTCTTCAGGTTGGAGTGATTGAAGTCACCCGCAACAATGAAGGCTGCCTCGGGTTGTGCGTCTGTTGTTTGCTAATGGCAGTATGCAGCTCTTTCATTGCAAGCTTGGCATTAGCATCAGGAGGGATATAGGCTGCAGTCACAACAGTGGAGGTGAACTCTCTGGGCAGATAGAACGGTCTGCATCTAACCAAGAGGAATTCAAGGTTAGCTGAGCAGTGACTCTCGATGATGGTGGAGTCCGTGCACCATGCTTTGTTTACATAAATGCACAGACCCCCCCTCTGGTCTTACCAGAGTCTGATGTCCTGTCCGCTCGGAGTAAATGACGCCCCGATAGCTGGATGGCGCTGTCAGGAACGTCAGTGTTGAGCCAAGTTTCAGTGAAGATCAAGATGTTGCAGTCCTTGATCCGGTTGTGGGAGGTGATCCTTAGCCGGAGTTCATCCATTTTGTTTGCCAGTGAGCGCACGTTGGCGAGGAAAAGGCTAGGAATCGCTGCCCTGTGTGGGGCTAGCTCTAACCTGGCCTTTAACCCACCTCTGCGTCCCCGGCGGTGTTTTAGTACCCGTCGCCGTCTGTTGGTGCTTCTGGAGGGCCGAGCTGGCTTGGTGCGCGCTGGTGTTCTGCCGCTCCGTTGCTCCGCGTCTGCGTTACTCCGCGTTACTCCTTCAGCCCCGCGGCTCTGCTGATGGTCTCCAGCCCCGGGGCTTACCTGGCGTTCTCCAGCTCCACGGGTCGGGTGGTGGTCCCCAGCTCCACGGGTCGGGTGGCGTTCTCCAGCTCCACGGGTCGGGTGGTGGTTTCCAGCTCCACGGGTCGGGTGGTGGTCTCCAGCTCCACGGGTCGGGTGGCGGTCTCCATCTCCACGGGTCGGGTGGTGGTCTCCAGCTCCACGGGTCGGGTGGTGGTCTCCAGCTCCACGGGTCGGGTGGTGGTCTCCAGCTCCACGGGTCGGGTGGCGGTCTCCAGCTCCACGGGTCGGGTGGCGGTCTCCAGCTCCACGGGTCGGTTGGTGGTGTCCAGCTCCACGGGTCGGGTGGTGGTCTCCAGCTCCACGGGTCGGGTGGTGGTCTCCAGCTCCACGGGTCGGGTGGTGGTCTCCAGCTCCATGGGCCGGGTGGTGGTCTCCAGCTCCACGGGTCGGGTGGTGGTCTCCAACTCCACGGGTCGGGTGGTGGTCTCCAGCTCCACGGGTCGGGTGGTGGTCTCGGGTGGTGGTCTCCAGCTCCACGGGTCGGGTGGTGGTCTCCAGCTCCGCGGCGTTCTCCAGCTCCACGGGTCGGGTGGCGTTCTCCAGCTCCGCGGGACGGTTGGTCTCCGGGGATCGGGTGAGTACCGGAAGTCGGGCGTGGGCCGGAGATCCGGTGAGGACCGGGGGTCGGGCGTGGGCCGGGGGTCGTGTCAGGGCCGGGGATCCGGTGAGGACCGGGGGTCGAGCGTGGGCCGGGGGTCGAGCGTGGGCCGGGGGTCGAGCGTGGGCCGGGGGTCGGGTCAGGGCCGGGGGGCGAGCGTGGGCCGGGGGTCGAGCGTGGGCCGGGGGTCGAGCGTGGGCCGGGGGTCGAGCGTGGGCCGGGGGTCGAGCGTGGGCCGGGGATCGGGCGAGAACCGGGGGTCGAGCGTGGGCCGGGGGTCGGGTCAGGGCCGGGGATCCGGTGAGGACCGGGGGTCGGGTCAGGGCCGGGGGTCGAGCGTGGGCCGGGGGTCGAGCGAGGACCGGGGATCCGGTGAGGACCGAGGGTCGGTTGGGCTCCGCGGGTCGGATGGCCGTCTCCAACCCCGCGACTCACCTGGCGGTCTCCAGTCGGGTGCTCTGTTGCTCTGATGAGCTCAGACGGAAGAGGGAAATTGTCCAAAAAGTTGTTGCAGCCGCAGGAACCGAAGTCCAGAAGTTCCTGTCGGCTGTACGAGATGAGTACAAGACTGTTCCGAGTGAGCAGCCTTGAAGCAGGTAAGGGGATCGTTGCTATTTTTTCCATTCTAGGGAGACACAGGGCGTCGCGGTGTGCCCGCGCCGCCGCCATTTTGTGAATGATGCGTGATTGGTCAGCCCAGGCCACATTAGCCGGCCCCTGATGCCTGATTGGTGAGCCCAGACCACATTAGCCCGCCCCCTGATGCGTGATTGGTGAGCCCAGACCACATTAGCCGGCCCCTGATGCCTGATTGGTGAGCCTAGACCACATTATCCCGCCCACTGATGCGTGATTGGCTGTTTCAGATCACTATGACCCGCCGTCTGACGCGTGATTGGTCGGCCCAGACCACATTAGCCACAAATGTGAAAAGCAAAGATCTTATAGCGGAGCAAGATGGGTTACTCTCACGCAAACGTGAGGTTCGCTCATGGGTGGATTCATGGGGGATTATAGGACACATTTTATCAACCTGACTCCGCCCCCTTGTTCCCGCCCCCTTGCTCCCGCCTCGTTGCTCCCGCCCCCTTGTTCCCGCCTCCTTGCTCCCGCCCCCTTGCTCCCGCCCCCTTGTTCCCGCCCCCTTGCTCCCGCCCCCTTGCTCCCGCCTCCTTGTTCCCGGCCCCTTGCTCCCGCCCCCTTGTTCCCGCCCCCTTGCTCCCGCCCCCTTGTTCCCGCCCCCTTGCTCCCGCCCCCTTGCTCCCGCCCCCTTGCTCCCGCCTCCTTGTTCCCGCCCCCTTGCTCCCGCCCCCTTGCTCCCGCCCCCTTGTTCCCGCCCCCTTGCTCCCGCCCCCTTGCTCCCGCCTCCTTGCTCCCGCCTCCTTGTTCCCGCCCCCTTGCTCCCGCCTCCTTGTTCCCGCCTCCTTGTTCCCGCCCCCTTGTTCCCGCCCCCTTGCTCCCGCCCCCTTGCTTCCGCCCCCTTGCTCCCGCCCCCTTGCTCCCGCCTCCTTGCTCCCGCCCCCTTGCTCCCGCCTCCTTGCTCCCGCCCCCTTGTTCCCGCCCCCTTGCTCCCGCCCCCTTGCTCCCGCCTCCTTGTTCCCGCCCCCTTGCTCCCGCCCCCTTGTTCCCGCCCCCTTGCTCCCGCCCCCTTGTTCCCGCCCCCTTGTTCCCGCCCCCTTGCTCCCGCCCCCTTGCTCCCGCCTCCTTGTTCCCGCCCCCTTGCTCCCGCCCCCTTGCTCCCGCCCCTTTGCTCCCGCCCCCTTGTTCCCGCCCCCTTGCTCCCGCCCCCTTGCTCCCGCCTCCTTGCTCCCGCCTCCTTGCTCCCGCCCCCTTGCTCCCGCCTCCTTGCTCCCGCCCCCTTGCTCCCGCCCCCTTGCTCCCGCCTCCTTGCTCCCGCCCCCTTGCTCCCGCCCCCTTCTTCCCGCCCCCTTGCTCCCGCCTCCTTGCTCCCGCCTCCTTGCTCCCGCCTCCTTGCTCCCGCCCCCTTGCTCCCGCCTCCTTGCTCCCGCCTCCTTGTTCCCGCCTCCTTGCTCCCGCCTCCTTGTTCCCGCCCCCTTGCTCCCGCCCCCTTGCTCCCGCCTCCTTGCTCCCGGCCAAAGATTGGATCCGCATCCAATTCAAGGAAGCCAAGTATGCCATACAACTTTGTCATCACTCTATCTACTTGTGATACCACTTTCAGGTAGTTATGTACTTGGAACCCAATGTCCCTCTCTACATCAATGTTGTACACTAACATATCTCTGTTGCATGAGTTACCTATTGACATGCACAATTGATTTTTTTAAGAAAGAAATGCAGATGATTTTCACACAGAGAGTGGTGAATCTCTGGAATTCTCTGCCACAGAGGGTAGTTGAGGCCACAGTTCATTGGCTATATTTAAGAGGGAGTTAGATGTGGCCCTTGTGGCTAACGGGATCAGGGGGTATGGAGAGAAGCAGGTACTGGATACTGAGTTGGATGATCATCCATGATCATATTGAATGGCGGTGCAGGCTCGAAGGGCCGAATGGCCTACTCCTGCACCTATTTTCTATGTTTCTACGTTGGAAAAATCGAACTTAGACAAAAAATGCTGGAGAAACTCAGCGGGTGAGGCATTCCTTCTCTCCGCAGATGCTGCCTCACCCGCTGAGTTTCTCCAACATATTTTTGTCTACCTTTGCACAATTGAAATGTCATAGTTTCACCTACCATCTTCCAATCTTTTTTTCCCCTCAGCTTCACCATCAACAACAAAGACACATTTTTCAGTAATTCTACCAGAAGTCGGATTGTTCACCATGTGCTACAAAGGACGAAATATGAAGATGGCAAATCTAAAATGGGTAATCAGATTCAGATTCAATTTTAATTGTCATTGTCAGTGTACAGTACAGAGACAACGAAATGCATTATTGTTATAATTCTTACGCTTTAGTCGGGAATATACTTTCTTGGAACATGGACTTCACAAAAATCACTCTGATACTTTATATTGAAAGAACTTGCCTGATATAGAACAGTCAGCCGGTCAGTCCATTTTATTTGTATAGCACACTTAAAAACAACTCACGTTGACCAAAGTGCTGTACATCAGAAGGTACACAAAAATGCTGGAGAAACTCAGCGGGTGCAGCAGCATCTATGGAGCGAAGGAAATACAGCAACGTTTTGGGCCGAAATCCTGGAGAAAATAGGCAACGTTTCGGGCCAAAACCCTGAAGGAAATAGGCAACGTTTCAGGCAGAAACCCGGAAGGGTTTCGGCCCGAAACGTTGCCTATTTTCCTCGCTCCATAGATGATGCTGCACCCGCTGAGTTTCTCCAGCATTTTTGACTACCAATAAAAGTAAGCATGCAGGTACAGCAGGCAGTGAAGAAAGCCAATTGGCCTTCATAACAAGAGGAGTCGAGTATAGGAGCAAAGAGGTCCTTCTGCAGTTGTACAGGGCCCTAGTGAGACCACACCTGGAGTATTGTGTGCAGTTTTGGTCCCCTAATTTGAGGAAGGAAATTCTTGCTATTGAGGGAGTCCAGCGTAGGTCCACCAGGTCCGAAATGTTGCCTATTTCCTTCAGGGTTTTGGCCCGAAACGTTGCCTATTTCCTTCGCTCCATAGATGCTACTGCAACCGCTGAGTTTCTCCAGCATTTTTGTCTACCTTCGATTTTCCAGCATCTGCAGTTCCTTCTTAAACACATGCTGTACATCAGTGCAGGTACTAATGAGCTACATACAATGGTACATAGATCTAACAGTACATACATACACTGTTTGACGATGCATTGATATACAAGAGCAATATTTCATTAAATAATTTCAACTGTTATATCAGTTTTCTGTAATTAGTTTTTTAAATTGTAGCTTGACATATTGCTGAAGGGATACTCTGTGATTGATGTATTGTATTGTATTGTATTGTATATCTTTATTGTCATTTCCTGAGTATTTGCATACCCAGAGGAAACAAAAAACGTTCCTCAACCAGTGTCCATTCAGTGTACATGAAAAAATAAATAGAAATAAAAAAAAAAAATACATGTCATGAACAAATTTAACACTCTACTAAACATTCAACAGCCGTTCCGACCGGCAGCGGCACAACAGTGGCTCTGCTGCAGTGTGGGGGTTTGTGCGCGATACTTGGCAGGGGGCAAAGTCCATTTAACAGTCTTATAGCCTGTGGGAAGAAGCTGAGGAGCATCCTGCTGGTTTTGCAGCTAATGCTCCTGTACCTCTTCCCAGATGGGACGATGGAGAAAATGTCATGTGATGGGTGGTAAGGGTCTTTGATGATGGAGTTGGCTCTGTTGATACATCTCTTCCTGTATATGTCCAGCAGGAAGGGGAGTGGAGCACCAATAATCCTGCTTGCGGTCTTCACTATCCTGTCCAGTTGGTGCCGTTCGTACGCCTTGCAGCCCCCGAACCAGGAAGTGATGTAAGGTTGTGCTGAACTTTGCAGAATAAAGTGGCAACACTAGAAACTGCAGATGCTGGAATTAAACTTAAATTAAAAAAAAGGAAAATGCCGAGTTTGGTTAAACCCAGAAGGTCACGAGTGATAGGAGCAGAATTAGGCCATTCAGCCCATCATGGCTGATGTATCTCTCCCTCCTAACCCCATTCTCCAGCCTTCTCCCCATAACTCCCGACGGCCATACTAAACTATTTATGGCACTCGGTGGCGCAGCGGTAGAGTTGCTGCCTCACAGCGCCAGAGACCCGGTTCGATCCTGACTACGCGTGCTGCCTGTACGTTCTCCCCGTGACCTGCGTGGCTTTTCTCTGAGAGCTTCGGTTTCCTCCCACACTCCAAAGACGTGCAGATTTGCAGGTTAATTGGCTTGGTGTAAATGTAAATTGCCCCTAGTGTGTGTAGGATAGTGTTAGTGTGCGGGGATCGCTGGTCGGTGCGGACTCGGTGGGCCGAAGGGCCTGTTTCCGCGCTGTATCTCTAAACTAAACTAAATAACCTATTGCATAAACAATGAATCAGTAGATTGAAGAAATTGCACCTTAAGCACATCACCTGTAGTTCTTAAAATGGGATACTTGCAGATAATTGATGTCTTAAAAAATTCGAAATGAGAGTATGCTTGAGAATATGATTTTTATCACGATTTTAAACATTAATGTACAAGGATTGATGTTTCCATAAATTATTATTTTATATCAGCACTTTGCTGTAAATGCTTTTTTGAAAAATTAATTATTCTCTATTTAGAGTTTAGATTTTAGAGATACAGCGCAGAAACAGGCCCTTCTGCCCACTGAGTCCGCCCCGACCAGCAATCAACTCCTACACTTAATGCCCCTGTCCCATTTAGGAAACCTGAACGGAAACCTCTGGAGACTTTACGCCCCACCCAAGGTTTCCGTGCGGTTCCCGGAGGTTGCAGGTGGTTGCCGGAGGTTGCAGGTAGTGGAAGTGGGTAGGGAGACTGAGAAAAACCTCTGGGAACCTCACGGAAACCTTGGGTGGGGCACAAAGTCTCCAGAGGTTTCCGTTCAGGTGTCCAAAGTGGGACGGGCTAAACACTATCCTACACACTAGGGACAAATTACAATTTTTAACTGAAGCCAATTAACCTACAACCTGAACGTCTTTGGAGTGTGGGAGGAAACCGGAGCACCCGGAGAAAACCCACGCAGGTCATGGGGAGAACGTGCAAACTCCGTACAGACAGCGCCCGTAGTCAGGATCGAACCCGGGTCTCTGGCGCTATGAGGCAGCAACTCTACCGCTGCGCCACCGTGCCGCCCTAGTAGTAAGCCTAAATATTATCTAGAATGTATTTTTTAAATCACATATATTATCTTCCCGCTCCCGTCTAAAGAATATTTCTTGAGGTCCCAAATAAATTTGTCATATGGAAATGTTGCTTTGTGGAGAGGCTCACTTACGTTGTCTGTTTCTATTTATAGGCATGTAGATAATTTGCAATAATTACTTAATGCACGGAAATTTAACAGAGGAAAGAACTGTAGATGCTGGTTAAATTGGAGGTGGACACAACATGCTGGAGTAACTCAGCAGGACAGGCAGCTTCTCAGGAGAGAAGGCATGGGTGGCGTTTCGGGTCGAGATACTTCTGCAGACTGATGTCAGGGGACTGGGCGGGACAGAGATTAGAACGCAGTCGGACACAGTAAAGGGCCTGTCCCACTTGGCGATTCTTTCAGCGACAGCCGGCATCATATCAGTGTTGCCTAAAGATTTTGAACATTTCAAAACCCCTGCGGCGACGAAAAAAATGTTGCGAAAAACACCTCGCGTTATAGGTCATCACGCCGCGAATTTTTGCGGTGACCTGATACATCAGTCAACGATGCCGGCAGTTGCCGAAAAAAATCACCAAGTGGGACAGGCCCTTAAGACTGGTGGGAGAACTGGGAAGTGGGAAGGGATGGAGAGAGAGGGAAAGCAAGGGCTACTTGAAGTTACAGAAGTCAATGTTCATACCACTGGGGTGGAAGCTGCCCAAGCGAAATATGAGGTGCTGCTCCTACAATTTGCACTGGGCCTCACTCTAACAATGGAGGAGGCCCAGGACAGAAAGGTCAGATTGGGAATGGGAAGGGGGAGTTAAAGTGTTGAGCAACCGGGAGATCAGGTAGGTTTAGGCGGGCTGAGCGGAGGTGTTCAGCGAAACGATCGCCGAGCCTGCGCTTGGTCTCGCCGATGTACACACCTGGAACAGTGGATACAGTAGATGAGGTTAGTAGATTAGGCCATTTGGAAAAATGGGCTGAAAGATGGCAGATGGAGTTTAATGCTGATAAATGTGAGGTGCTACACCTTGGCAGGACAAATCAAAATAGGACGTACATGGTAAATGGTAGGGAATTGAAGAATACAGTTGAACAGAGGGATCTGGGTATAACCGTGATTAGCTCCTTGAAGGTGGAAACTCATATAGATAGGGTGGTAAAGAAAGCTTTTGGTATGCTAGCCTTTATAAATCAGAGCATTGAGTATAGAAGCTGCGATGTAATGTTAAAATTGTACAAGGCATTGGTGAGACCAAATCTGGAGTATGGTGTACAATTTTGGTCGCCCAATTATAGGAAGAATGTCAACAAAATAGAGAGAGTACAGAGGAGATTTACTAGAATGTTGCCTGCGTTTCAACAACTAAGTTACAGAGATAGGTTGAATAAGTTAGGTCTTTATTCTCTGGAGCGCAGAAGGTTAAGGGGGGACCTGATAGAGGTCTTTAAAATGATGAGAGGGATAGACAGAGTTGATGTGGACAAGCTTTTCCCTTTGAGAATAGGGAAGATTCAAACAAGAGGACATGACTTCAGAATTAAGGGACAGAAGTTTAGGGGTAATATGAGGGGGAACTTCTTTACTCAGAGAGTGGTAGCGGTGTGGAATGAGCTTCCAGTGGAAGTGGTGGAGGCAGGTTCATTGGTATCATTTAAAAATAAATTGGATAGGCATATGGATGAGAAGGGAATGGAGGGTTATGGTACGAGTGCAGGCAGGTGGGACTAAGGGGAAAAACATTTGTTCGGCATGGACTTGTAGGGCCGAGATGGCCTGTTTCCGTGCTGTAATTGTTATATGGTTATATGGTTATATGGTCAGGCAGCATCTGTGGAGAACATGGATAGGTGACGTTTCACAGAGTGCTGGAGTAACTCAGCGGGTCAGGCAGCATCACTAGAGAACATGGATAGGTGACGTTTCACAGAGTGCTGGAGTAACTCAGCGGGTCAGGCAGCATCTGTGGAGAACATGGATAGGTGACGTTTCACAGAGTGCTGGAGTAACTCAGCGGGTCAGGCAGCATCTGTGGAGAACATGGATAGGTGACGTTTCACAGAGTGCTGGAGTAACTCAGCGGGTCAGGCAGCATCTGTGGAGAACATGGATAGGTGACGTTTCACAGAGTGCTGGAGTAACTCAGCGGGTCAGGCAGCATCTGTGGGGAACATGGATAGGTGACAATTAGGGTTGGGACCCTTCTTCAGACTCGGCTGTAAAGCACCGGCTACAACCTCCGAGAACCTTCGACCTCCTGGCGACCCACCTACGGCTCGAGAATTCTCGCTACTCTCCATGGCGGCTTTATTCTAGTCTCCTCACGACCATGAAGGCGACTCCCCGGCAATCACCCGCGAACATGTGGCGACCGCATAGTCTCCTGCAGTCGCCTAAACAGTCGCCTAAGTGGGACAGGCCCATTACTGCCTTACAGCGCCAGAGACCCGGGTTCGATCCTGACTACGGGTGCTGTCTGTACGGAGTTTGTATGTTCTCCCCATGACCTGCGTGGGTTTTCTCAGAGATCTTCTGTTTTCTCCCACAGTCCAAATGCATAAAACATAGTCGGTTAATTGGCGGGGATCACTGATCGGTGAGTGTTCGGTGGGCCAAAGGGCCTGTTTCTGTGCTGTATCTCAAAACTAAACAATGAATTAAATGTAAATGTCTGTCATCGTTAAGGTAATGCCAATCTTTGATGGTAGACAAAAATGCTGGAGAAACTCAGCGGGTGAGGCAACATCTTTTCCAGCATCTGCAGTTCTTTCTGAAACATTTTACCATTCTTGGATAATCTTTGTATATTGATCAGCTTTTTAAAAAATATAAAGTATATTTAACAGAGATTTAGACTTTTACTTTAGAGATACAGCACGGAATCAGGCCCTTCGGCCCATCGAGTCTATGCAGACCAGCCGACATTTATAATTTACAGAAACCAATTAACCTACAAACCTGCACGTCTTTGGAGTGTGGGAGGAAACCGGAGCAACCGGAGAAAACCCACGCAGGTCATGGGGAAAAACGTACAAACTCTGTGCTGACAGCACCCGTGGTCAGCATCGAACTCGGGTCTCTGGCGCTGTGAGGCAGCAACACTACCGCTCTGCCACCGTGCCGCGCTACAACCGGTGGGTAAGTTAGAGGTAAGTAAGTTAAGTATAACACTAGTGTAAAAAATCCAAAGTCTTCAGTACAACCAAACAGGAGATGCTGCCTGACCCACTGAGAAACTCCAGCACGTTGTGCCCTTTTTTGTAAAGCAGCACCTGCAGTTCCCTGTGAATACATGCCTATGTGAGATGGGTTTAAAGTTATTGGTGGAAGGATTACAGGGGACTTGCCAGAACAATAATCATTGCCTTTGTCACGTTTTCTGTCAATGTTGATTTCTATATCCATTTTTGTTACGTAAATTGCTCCTGTACAATTATACCTCTGTAATTTTACCCACCCAGCTGTGTGGTCCACTCAAATCCATGGTTTAACTAGTGCCAATGTGTTACCCACATAGTCATGTATTCTGGTCAGTTAGTACTGCAATCACAGAGTGATACAGTGTAGAAACAGGCCCTTCTACCCAACTTGCACACACCGGCCTACATGTCACAGCTACACTAGTCCCACCTGCCCGCGCATGGTCCATATCCCTCCAAACCCGTCCTATCCATGTACCTGTCTAACTGTTTCCTAAAAGTTAGGATAGTCCCAGCCTCAACTGCCTCCACTGGCAGCTCGTTCCATACACCCACCACTGTGAGAAAAAGTTACCCCTCGGGTACCTCCAACTCTTTGTGTTAAAAATGTTGCTTCAGTTCTATTGCTTTAGTTCCAACCTGGGTACGAATATGATCTGGGTCTTGAAGAAGGGTCTCGACCCGAAACGTCATCCATTCCTTCTCTCCAGGGATGCTGCCTGTCCCGCTGAGTTACTCCAGCATTTTGTGTCCACCTCTGAATAGTGCAGGAGTCTCTGCGTATTTTCACGCATTTGTGAATGCTCTTAATGTCGTACGGAATAGAAGTAGAATTTGGCCATTCGGTCCATCAAGTCTACTCCGCCATTCAATCATGGCTGATCTATCTCTCCCTCCTAACCCCATTCTCCTGCCTTCTCCCCATAACCCATGACACCCATACTAATCAAGAATCGATCCTGACTACGGGTGCTGTCTGTACGGAGTTTGTATGTTCCCCCCGTGACGTGCGTGGGTTTTCTCCGGGATCGCCAGTTGTGTCCCACACTCCAAAGACGTACAGGCTGGTAGGTTAATCGACCCTCTGCTAATTGCCTCTAGTGTGTAGAGAGTGGATGAGAAAGTGGGATAATGTAGTACTAGTGTGAACAGGTGATCGATGGTCAGCATAGGCTCGGAGGGCCGAAGGGCCTGTTACCCTGCTGTACCACTACACAGTAGATTGAAATTAGAATTGAAATTACCTGCACTTCAGTATAATACATTTGAGAAGGACAAAGAAGAAAAATATAATGTGACAGCAATTTAAATTAAAGGCAATGACATTAGATTGTAATGATTTACATGGAGTATTGGTAGAAATATAATTTATGTGGACTGATCTAAGGAATAATGGATCTTATTACAGAAAGTGAGGTAAATTAGAGGCCTTTATAGCATTTATTTTTATTCAGACAGATTTTGGTAATTTTGGCCACATTAACACATCGGACATGTTCACAAAGATTTCTCGGAAAATTGAAATAACAGATATTGTGACAATCGTGTACTCCTGTCTGTCTCCCTGATGATATTTGGACAGGTAGATGCGTAGTCTAACGAGGGCGGAAGACGTCGCGCATAACGAAACAAATGGCGAAATGTTTAAGGTTTTAATAGGTGACGATTCGGGTCGAGACCCTCCTTGAGACTGATGTGGGTGTGGGGGTGGGTGGGGGGGGAGAAGAAAGTAAGAGGCGGAGAAAGTAGGCTGTGGGAGAGCTAGGAAGGGGAGGGGAAGGAGGGAGAAAGCAGGGACTACCTGAAATTGGAGTCAATGTTCATACCGCTGGGGTGTAAACTGCCCAAGCGAAATATGAGGTGCTGCTCCTCCAATTTGCGGTGGGACTCACTCTGGCCATGGAGGAGGCCCAGGACAGAAAGGTCGGATTGGGAATGGGAGGGGGAGTTGAAGTGTTGAGACAGAATGGTGAAAGCTTGCTGCCCAATGCACTCAACTGTGTGGGAGGAATTAAGTCTAAGTCTAAAGTAAAGGTTCCGAGGGATATGGGGCAAATATAGGCAGGTGGGACTAGCATAGATGGGGCACATTGGTCGGCAAGGACTGGTTGGGCCGAAGGGCCTGTTTCCGTGCTGTCATATGCTGAGAGAATGGAGCAGCTGGGCTTGTATACTCTGGAGTTTAGTAGAATGAGTGGTAATCTTATTGAAACATATAGGATTATTAAGGGTTTGGACACGCTAAAGGCAGGAAACAATTTCCCGATATTGGGGGAGTCCAGAACCAGGGGCTATAGTTTAAGAATAAGGGGTAAGCCATTTAGAACAGAGACTTTTCTCACAGAGAGTGGTGAGTCTGTGGAATTCTCTGCCTCAGAGGGCGGTGGAGGCCGGTTCTCTGGATACTTTCAAGAGAGAACTAGATAGGGCTCTTAAAGATAGCGGAGTCAGGGGATATGGAGAGAAGGTAGGAACGGGGTACTGATTGGGGATGATCAGCCATGATCACGTTGAATAGGGGTGCTGGCTCGAAGGGCCGAATGGCCTACTCCTGCACCCATTGTCTATTGTCTATTGTCTATGGTCTGTTGTCTGTATGACTGTGCTTGAAAGATAGTTTATTGATGCCACTGAACTTGAGTCATCTAACATAACTAATATATATATTTTTTCAATTTTAAACGGAGCTTTGAAAAGAACCAGTTGTTATGAAAGTGTAGTTGCCATTAAGAGTTGATACCAGAAGCACGCTACTGCTGTGCCAGGTTCACAGAAAGAGCAGCAGGAATTTGGCAAGTGCAAGAACTACTGTAAATGGATGGTCCCATTCATGAATAAAACATAGCATGAAATGGAACTTTTAAAATATTATTATATCAATAGACAATAGACAATGGGTGCAGGAGTAGGCCATTCGGCCCTTCGAGCCAGCACCGCCATTCAATGTGATCATGGCTGATCATCCCCAATCAGTAACCCGTTCCTGCCTTCTCCCCATATTCCCTGACTCCGCTGTTTTTAAGAACCCTATCTAGCTCTCTCTTGAAAGCATCCAGATAACCTGCCTCCACCGCCCTCTGAAGCAAAGAATTCCACAGACTCACCACTCTCTGTGAGAAAAAGTGTTTGCTCGTCACTGTTCTAAATGGCTTACTCCTTATTCTTAAGCTGTGGCCCCTGGTTCTAGACTCCCCAACATCGGGAACAGGTTTCCTGCCTCCAGCTTGTCCAAGCCCTTAACAGTCTTATATGTTTCAATGAGATCCCCTCTCATAGACACAGAAACATAGAAAATAGGTGCAGGAGTTGGCCATTCGGCCCTTCGAGCCAGCACCGCCATTCAATATGATCATGGCTGATCATCCATTCTTCTAAACTCCAGAGTGTACAAGCCCAGCTGCTCCATCTCTCAGCATATGACAGTCCTGCCATCCCGGGAATTAACCTTGTAAACCTACGCTGCACTCCCTCAATAGCAAGAATGTCCTTCCTCAAATTAGGGGACCAAAACTGCACACAATACTCCAGGTGTGACTCTGTCAGTCAAATCACATAACAATTTGGAGTTATTTTTTGTGGGTGGGGGTTTCAGGGGTGGTGGGTGTACGGACCAAGCTGCCACAGGAGGTCGTTGAGGCAGGGACTATCCCAACAGTTAACCAGGTACATAGGTAGACAATAGACAATAGGTGCAGGAGTAGGCCATTCGGCCCTTCGAGCCAACGCCACCAGGTTGGAGGGAAATGGGCCAAACGCAGTGCAGAAACAGGCCCTTCGGGCCCACGGCATCGACCAGCGATCCCCGCACACTAACCCCTATCCTACACACACTAGGAGCAATTTACAATTTTACCTAGCCAATTAACCTGCAAAGACCTGTACGTCTTTGGAGTGTGTGAGACTTTAGATATACAGCATGGAAACAGGCCCTTCGGCCCACCGAGTCCACACCGACCGACGATCACCTGTTCGCTCTACACTTGGGTCAATTTACTGAAGCCAATCAAACTACGAACCTGTACATCTTAGAGTGTAGGAGGAAATCGAAGCCCCAGAGAAAACCAACGCAGGTCACGGGAGAACGTACAAACTCCGTAGAGACAGCATCCGCAGTCAGGATAGAACCCGGGTCTCTGGCGCTGTGAGGCAGCAACTCTACCGCTGTGCAACCGTGCCGTCCATATTATTCTGGCCATTACAATAATATGTTCGTGTAAGCATTGCTTGGAATCACAAGATGGGCTCCACTGAATGATCACTGATCGCTTGGCTTTCAAATTAGCACGCAGGAAATTGGCTAATGCGATACATTTCCCTTGGCTTCTTGAACTGCATGTGATATTCTCTGCATTTCGGACAGCCTGCCAGCGCTCTAGATCAATGGTTTTCTCCAAAGATTTATGAATGAAACACAGTTCCGTCCAAGTCCGATCTTGTTTTAATGGTTTCCTGCTGCTGATGATAAAAATCATGGAGAATAGGAAGGCTTTGGTCAATCATCTGGTGGTAGCTCATCAAATGGAAGTTCCCATTGATGATCAGTGTTTTAAGCAGGAAGTTTAGGATTATTGTTGTCCGTGTACCGAGGTACAGTGGAAAGCTTTGTCTTGCATGCTATCCAAAATATAGACAATAGGCAATAGGTACAGGAGTAGGCCATTCGGCCCTTCCAGCCAGCACCGCCATTCAATGTGATCATGGCTGATCATCCCCAATCAGTACCCCATTCCTGCCTTCTCCCCATTTGCCCTGACTCTGCTATCTTTAAGAGCCCTATCTAGCTCTCTCTTGAAAGTATCCAAAGAACCGTCCCTCCACCAGAAACAAATCAAATATACCACACATGAATACAGTTAAGCCAAACTCAAGTACAATAAATAGGTAGAGCAAAGGGCAAGATACAGAATGCAGAATATAGTTCTCACCATTCAAAATGATAGGAGCAGGATTAGGCCATTCGGCCCATCAAGTCTACTCCACCATTCAATCATGGCTGATCTATCTTTCCCCCTCAATCCATTCTCCAGCCTTCTCTCCATGACCCTTGACACCCGCACTAATCAAGTATCTGTCTATCTCTGATTGAAAATATCAATTGAGGGCTTCCACATCCTTCTGTGGCAATGAATTCCACAGATTTCACCAAATTCCTCCTCATCTCCTTCCTAAAGGAACGTCCTTTTATTCTGAGGCTGTGGTCATGGCATTGCAGTGCATTAGTTCCAGAGACAAAGTCTAATGTCCATAAACATAGAAAATAGGTGCAGGAGTAGGCCATTCGGCCCTTCGAGCCTGCACCGCCATTCAATATGATCATGGCTGATCATCCAACTCAGTATCCTGTACCTGCCTTCTCTCCATACCCCTGATCCCTTTAGCCACAAGGGCCACATCTAACTCCCTCTTAAATATAGCCAATGAACTGGCCTCAACTACCTTCCGTGGCAGAGAGTTCCAGAGATTCACCACTCTCTGTGTGAAAAATGTTTTTCTCATCTCGGTCCTAAAGGATTTCCCCTTTATCCTTAAACTGTGACCCGTTGTCCATCGGGAACAATCTTCCTGCATCTAGCCTGTCCAACCCCTTAAGAATTTTGTAAGGTTTCTATAAGATCCCCCCTCAATCTTCTAAAGGGGTTCTTCTAATCTCCTAATGGGGGTTATGAAGAATTGAACAGTAACCCTAGCTTGTGGAAGGACCGTTCAGAAGCCTGATAACAGAGGGGAAGAAGCTGTTCCTGAGTCTGGTGGTGCGCGCTTTCAAGCTTCTGTACCTCCTGCTGGACGGCAGCGGGGAGAAGAAGTAATGACCGGGGTGGGACATGATTTGATTATGTGGGTTGTGTTTCCGATGCAGCTTAACACATAATATTCAGGAAGACATCTTGAGTTTAACGGTACAAAAACGATTGTCAATACTTGAGATGATTAAGTATTTTCCAAAGGCTCCTCCAGTGAAATGTCACTTGTTCCATGTGTTGCTAAAGCCAATATCATCTGAAAATGAAATTACTTTGGAAAATGGTATCTTTGAAATAATAGTTAGCATTCAGGGGATTGTTCTCATTTTAGCATTCCATTTTCATTATTTGTGTCTGGCAGTGTGTGATAATCGGTATGTTCTATAACTGAGAAAAAATGATGCTGGGATGGTTTGAAGGTAGAAACTTGGCCTACAGTAACCCCATCAGAGATTTCTGAAAAGATGGAATATAGTGTTTAGTTTTCAGAGATAGACTGCTCCACTGCCAAAATCTGAAGTTGTGCCTGCTTTGAAGAAGTTCTCCTCCTCTCTCCAATAGAGGTCAGTGGCACCCTCTCTTTCTCACTGCTCCCCTTTCTGTGCCTGCCTCACCCCTCCTCTAGCTTTCTTCTCCCCCCACCTTACAAGCAGTCTGAAGAAGGATCCCGATCCTAAACGTCACCTATCCATGTTCTCCAACAGATGCTGCCTGACCCGCTGAGTTACTCCAGCACTCTGTGAAACGTCACCTATCCATGTTCTCCACAGATGCTGCCTGACCCGCTGAGTTACTCCAGCACTCTGTGAGACGTCACCTATCCATGTTCTCCACAGATGCTGCCTGACCCGCTGAGTTACTCCAGCACTCTGTGTCCACTTTTGTTCTCATGTTTTGGAAACACTGACTGGAAGGCGTTTGCAGCCCAGGCCACTCTTGACTCCCACACGGACATTGATTCCTACACATCCTTTGTCTGGACTTTATAAACTCCACCATCAATAGTGTCACCTCCCTCAAACAGGTGACCATATTCCCGAAGCAGAAGCTATGGATGAAGAGCGAGGTCAGGCTACTGCTGAAAGCATGGGACACCGCTTTCAGGTCAGGCGATACAGTTCATCCAGGGCTAACCTGAAGAGGGGCATCAGGAAGGCCAAGCACTGCCATAAGCTCAGGATCGAGCAGCACTTCAACAACAACTCCGACCCCGGACGCATGTGGCAAGGCATCCAGGCCATCACGGACTACAGACCCTCCAACACCACCCCCACATCAAGCGACGCCTCCTTCCTTGAGGAGCTTAATCACTTCTATGGCCGCTTCGACAGGGACAATCTAGAGACAGCCATCAAGGCTGTGCCTACCTGCCGATCACCAACCCCTCACACTCACCCCCTACGACGTGTACGTGGCACTGAGTAGGACTAATGCACGTAAAGCCTGCTGGCCCTGACGGCATCCCCGGGCGCGTGCTCAGTGCCTGTGCTGCGCAGCTGACAGACGTCTGGACTGACATCTTCAACCTGTCACTTGCCCAAGCAGTTGTCCCCACTTGCCTTAAAGCCACCTCCATCGTGCCAGTGCCAAAACACTCCACTGCGGCAAGCCTCAACGACTTCCGCCCAGTTGCACTTACCCCCATCATCACCAAGTGCTTCGAGAGGCTGGTCCTGGCACACCTCAAAAGCTGCCTACCCCCCACACTGGATTCCTATCAGTTTGCCTACCGCAAGAACAGGAGTACGGAGGCTGCCATCTCAACGGCACTTCACTCCGCCTCTCCCACCTTGACAACAGAGACACTTATGTAAGAATGCTGTTCATCGATTACAGCTCAGCATTCAACACCATTATTCCATCAAAACTGATCACCAAACTCGGTAACCTGGGCATCGACCCCTCCCTCTGCAACTGGATACTGACTTTCTAACCAACAGACCCCAGTCTGTGAGGTAGACAAGCACACCTCTTCAACCCTCACCCTGAACACCG
This sequence comes from Leucoraja ocellata, assembly GCA_036785375.1. NCBI lineage: Eukaryota > Metazoa > Chordata > Chondrichthyes > Rajiformes > Rajidae > Leucoraja > Leucoraja ocellata. The sequence continues at coordinate 7,863 of JAWMAR010005070.1, read as the reverse complement.
GCGTTCCTCAGGGCTGTGTGCTGAGCCCCCTCCTCTACTCCCTCTTCACCTATGACTGCACACCTGTACATGGTACTAACCACCATCATCAAGTATGCAGATGATACAACGGTGATTGGCCTCATCAGCAACAACGATGAGCTGGCCTACAGGGAGAGGTCCAGCACTTAGCAGCATGGTGCGCTGACAACAACCTGGCCCTTAACTCCAAGAAGACCAAGGAGCTCATTGTAGACTTCAGGAAGTCCAGAGGTGGCACGCACACCCCCATCCACATTAACGGGACGGAGGTGGAACGTGTTTCTAGCTTCAGGTTCCTGGGAGTCAACATCTCCGATGACCTCTCTTGGACCCACAATACCTCTACTCTGATCAAGAAGGCTCATCAGCGTCTCTTCTTCCTGAGGAGACTGAAGAAGGTCCATCTGTCTCCTCAGATCCTGGTGAACTTCTACCGCTGCACCATCGAGAGCATCCTTACCAACTGCATCACAGTATTTTATGGCAACTGCTCTGTCTCCCGACCGGAAGGCACTGCAGAGGGTGGTGAAAATTGCCCAACGCATCACCGGTTCCACGCTCCCCTCCATTGAGTCTGTCCAAAGCAAGCGCTGTCTGCGGAGGGCGCTCAGCATCGCCAAGGACTGCTCTCACCCCCAACCATGGACTGTTACCCTCCTACCATCCGGGAGGCGCTACAGTCTCTCCGTTGCCGAACCAGCAGGTCGAGGAACAGCTTCTTTCCGGCGGCTGTCACTCTACTAAACAACGTACCTCGGTGACTGCCAATCACCACCCCCCCCCCCCCCCCCGGACACTTATTATTTATTTTTTATTCAAATCGTTTGCTATGTCGCTCTTCAAGGGAGATGCTAAATGCATTTTGTTGTCTCTGTACTGTACACTGACAATGACAATTAAAATTTGAATCTGAATCTGAATCTGAATCTAGGGCCAAAAATAAAATTTACCTGGAAACATTCAAAAATTATTTAACGAGCGTGTGGGGGGTTACAATTTAAGAGGAATATTTAATTTTAAGAAACAAAGAGTCCGTACGACTATATAAACCTTTTGAATGTCGGTTTGTGGAGTAGGAGTGTGGAACAAATTGAACGAGGAATTAAAGCAATGTACAAACATGAATAATTTTAAAATGATATATAAAAAAATAATTTTCAAGGGGTACCGGGATGGAGGGGATGGTTGACAAGTGGGGGTTAATGTTTGTCTATTTCTTTACAATTGTTTACTTATGTTTGGTTACTTCATATATGAAGTTTGTATGTGTATAATAGTTGTATGTATCTATATGTCTGTAGGTATTATGGGAAATTGCCTGGGGTAGTATTATTATTATTAATTAGTTGATGTTTAAATATGGTAGAAGTGTTGGGGAAAAGGGGTGAGATTTAATAAGTTATTCTTCTTCTCACTCCTTTTCGAGCTTGTACAGACACAGAGTTGGACATTGGAAATTTGCTTTTTGTTATTTTCATTGCTTGTAAATATTGATTGTAATGTCCAATTGTTTGATAATTTCGATTTTGTTACTATTAATGTCTTTAATGTCTTTACTTGTTTGGAATAACTAAAATAAATTAATTAATTAAATAAACTAACATCGGGGATTTTAACTTTCCCCAACATAGACTGGGACTGCCAGAGTGTCAAGGACTGAGATGGAACGAAATTTGTCAAATTAATTCAGGAAAGTTTCCTCAGGCAATATTTTGAGGCCACAATGCGGGAGAGCAAAGCCTGATATTCTCTTTGGAAATTGGGACAGGCAGTTGCATGAAATGTCAGGTGTGAATGTTTTAGGACCAATGACCACAGTCTATTAGCTTTACATTTGTTGTGGATAAAGGGAGGGTGGGCCCACAAGTTAAAATTCTAAATTGGGACTAGTGTAACTTTGATGGTATAAGATAGGAACATTCTCAAGTTGATTGGACAATAGATAATAGGTGCAGGAGTAGGCCATTCGGCCCTTTGGGCCAGCACCGCCATGCAATGTGATCATGGCTGATCATCCCCAATCAGTACTCTATTCCTGCCTTCTCCCCATATCCCCCGACTCCGCTAGTTTTGAGAGCCTTATCTAGGTCTCTCTTGAAAGCGTTCAGTGAACCTGCCTCCACTGCCCTCTGAGGCAGAGAATTCCACAGACTCACCACTCTCTGTGAAAAAAAGTGTTTCTTTGACTCCGTTCTAAATTGCTTACTCCTTATTCTTAAACTGTGGCCCCTGGTTCTGGACTCCCCCAATATCGGGAACATATTTTCCTGCCTCTAGCGTGTCCAAACCCTTAACAATTTATATGTTTCAATGAGAAGACCTCTCATCCTTCTAAACTCCAGTATGTACAAGCCCAGCTGCTCCATTCTCTCAGCATATGGCTGTCCCGCCATCCCGGGAATTAACTTTGTAAACATACGCTGCACTCCCACATTTTGGGGAAGTCCAGGACAAGAGGTCACAGCTTAAGGATAAGGGGGAAGTCCTTTAAAACCGAGATGAGAAGAACTTTTTTCACACAGAGAGTGGTGAATCTCTGGAACTCTCTGCCGCAGAGGGTAGTCGAGGCCAGTTCATTGGCTATATTTAAGAGGTAGTTAGATGTGGCCCTTGTGGCTAAGGGGATCAGTGGGTATGGAGAGAAGGCAGGTACGGGATACTGAGTTTGGATGATCAGCCATGATCATATTGAATGGCGGTGCAGGCTTGAAGGGCCGAATGGCCTACTCCTGCACTTATTTCTATGTTTCTATGTTTCTATTAGCAAGAATGTCCTGCCTCAAATTAGGGGACCAAAACTGCACACAATACTCCAGGTGTGGTCTCACTAGGACTCTATACACCTGCAGAAGAACCTCTTTGCTCCTATATTCGATTCCTCTTGTTATAAAGGCCAATATGCCATTCGTTTTCTTCACTGCCTGCTGTATCTGCATGCTTACTTTCATAGACTGATATATAATGACCCCCAGATCCCGTTGTACTTCCCCTTTTCCCAAATTGATGCCATTTTGATAGTAATCTGCCTTCCTGTTTTTGCTACCAAAGTGGATAAATTCACATTTATCTGCATTAAACTTCATCTGCCATGCATCTGCCCACTCCCCCAACCTGTCGAAGTCACCCTACATTTTCATAGCATCCTCCTCACAGATCAAACTGCCACCCAGCTTTGTGACATCTGCAAATTTGCTAATGTTTCTTTGAATCCCTTCCTACAAATCATTGATGTATATTGTAAATAGCTGCGGTCCCAGCACTGAGGCGTTGCGGTACCCCACTAGTCACTGACTGCCATCTGAATGAGACCCGTTAATCCCTACTCTTTGTTTCTTGGAGTAGTTTGTTTGCAGGCAAAGGAACATCCGGAAAATGGGATGCTTTTAAAAATGTGATGGCATGAGCTCAGAGCATGCATGTTCCAATTCGAGCAAAGGGCAAGGCAGGTGGGAGTAAAGAAGCCTGCAAGATCAGAGAAATTGAGCCTCTGGTCTGGAAAAAGGAGGCATAGAACTTGCAGGCTTCTGAGACGATTCGGGAAAAACAGGATGGCAAAAAATAGGGAAATAATATTAAGGAAAATCCAGATAACCTTCATGTACATTAGGCTGCTACTGCGGGTCTGCGGACGGCGGCACCGGGAGCCCGCGGATCCCTGGAGGGAGACCGCTTTTCGGGGCTCCTGCAACGGCGAATTCTCCCGCCCGTGTTGCGGGGTTGAAGAGCTCCTGGAGCGGGGCCTGACACCACTGCCCCGCGCGGCTGGAATGGCTGCGGGACTTTGCGAGCGCACACCGGGGGCTCCAACACCAAGACCCGGTGTGCGACCTCGCACCACCCGGCGTGGCTTCAATGGCCGCGGGACAATCGCCATCGCCAGCCGGGGGCTTTGACTTTGACTCTGACATCGGGGGGGGGGGGGGGAGAGTGCAGTGGAGAGATAAGTTTTTTTGGCCTTCCATCACAGCTATGTGATGGATGTTTATGTAAAATGTAATTATGTTGTGTCTGGGGTCTATTTGTGTGTAAGGTATGGCTGCAGAAACGGCATTTCGTTTGGACCTCCAGGGGTCCAAATGACAATTAAATTGACTCTTGACTCTTGACTCTTGACATTAAGATAAAGAGGGTAAATAGAGGGTGAATAGGGTCACCAGAAACCAAAATGTTTATCTCTGTGTGATGCAGGAGATGGGCAAGATCCTCGATTAGGACAAGTCTGTAATATGGTCGAAGAGTAGCTGGATGTCCCAAGGTAAATGAAAGTACGTAAATCTCATGAACATAATCAGATATATCCGAAGATACCGTTGGTAGCTTGAGAAGAATTGCAGGATACCCGGCTGAGATACACGAATCATAATTCGGCATGGGTGAGCTACCGCAAGAATGGAGGGTGGCTAATGTTGTGCCTCTATTTAAGAAGAGCTGCAAGGAAAAACCTTAGAACTATAGACCAGTAAGCCTAGCATCTGTGGTAGGTAAATTGTAGATAGCAAAGATGGTTCCCAAAATTTACAATAGGATCTTGATCAGCTGGGTAATTCAGTTGCGGAATGGTTAATGGAATTTAATGCAGATAAGTGCAAGGCATTGCATTTTAGAAAGTCAACCATGGTAGCATCTTCACAGTGAATGACAAGGCCCTGGGGAGTGTTGTCGAGCAGAGGGATATTGAAAGTGCATATGCACAGTCCCCTGAAAGTGGCCTCACAGATAGATCTTGTGGTCATGAAGCCTTTAGGCACATTAACCTTCACCAGTCAAAGATTTGAGTATAAAAGTTGGAATGTTATGTTAACAGTTGTACAAGATGTTGGTGAGGCCAAATTTAGAAGTATTGTGTTCAGTTTTGGTCAGCCTGTTAGAGGAAGGATATCGTTAAGCTGGAAATAATGCAAAGAAGATCGATGAGAAAAATTGCCAGGACATGAGGGCCTGAGCTCTTGGGGCAGCCAAGCAGGCTAGGGCTTTATTCCTTTGAGCTCAGGTGGCTAAGGGGTGATCACATGAAGTTGTAGATATTATCGTCCATATAGTCTGAGCATTTGACAGCACTGGGCCTCTATTCGCCAGAGTTTAAAAAGGTTGAGGGGGGACCTCATTGAAACTTACAGAATCCTGAAAGGCAATAAATAGAGTGGATGTGGAAAGGATGTTTCCACCAGTTGGAAAGGATAGGACCAGCGGTTATAGTCACAGAATTAAAGGGCACTTGTTTAGATACGAGGTGAGGAGGAACTTCTTTAGTCAGGGGGTAGTTAATCTGTGGAACTCATTGCCACAGTGGGCTGTGGAGGCTCAGTGGATATTTTTAAGGCAGAGATAGACAAATCCTTGATTAGAACAGGTGTCAAGGGTTATAGGGTGAAGGCAGGAAAATGGAATTAGGAGGCAGAGATCAGCTATGATTGAATGGGGGAGTGGTCTCAATGGGCCAAATGGTCTCATTCTACTCATGTAACGTGAACTTTTACCCTGAGAAGGGAAATCAGGAACAAGAGGACTTAAGTTTAATGTGAAAGGGAAAAGGTTGAATAGAAATCTGAGGGCAGCATTTTCACACAGGTAAATAGTAGGTTAAATAGAACAAACTGCTTGAGGAGAAGGTTTAAGCTTCGATCGCCCCGACTGAGGAAGGTTCGACTGCCCCGACACGGGACATTAAAGAGGAAGAAAATTAATATTTATTGCCTTCCATTACAGTGAGGAAAGTGGGAAATCCGCTGTTGTGGATGTTCATGTTAATTTTTTTGTAGCTGTGTGTCTTGTTGCATTTTTGCTGTATGGTAATTTGAGCTTCACTGGACCTTAATTAGTACATGTGACAATAAACAGACCTTTGAACCTTTAAAATACTTGGACAAGTGCTTGGATAGGAAAGGATTACAGGGATATGGGCCACATACAGGCAGGTGGAACTAGCGTAGATAGGGAATCTGGTCTGTACAGGCTAGTTGGGCAGACCAGAAGTAGGAAAATGCTGGAGAAACTATAGATGAGGCTCGCACCAGGGTCTCCTCCATACCCCGTAACACTGCTCTCTTTCCCCATCCCCCCACTCGCAACAGGGGCAGAGTTCCCCTAGTCCACACCTTTCACCCCACTAGTCGTCACATACACAAGTAATCCTCCGTCAGTTTCGCCACCTCCAACGTGACCCCACCACTCGCCACATCTTCCCATCCCCCCCCCCCCCCCCCCCCACTGTCCGCCTTCCGCAAAGACTGCTCCCTCCGTAACTCGCTTGTCAATTCTTCACTTCCCTCCCGCACCACCCTTCCCCGGGCACTTTCCCTTGCAACCGCAAGAGATGCTACACTTGTTGCTTTACCACCCCCCTCGACTCCATTCCACAGACTTGCTAGTCTCAGTGCGAAAACGTGTTTCTTCACCTCCATTCTAATGGCTTACTCTTATTGTTATTGGGCCCTTGGCTCTGGATTCCTCCAACATCGGGAACATGTTTCCTGACTCCTGCCTAATGTGTGCAGTATTGGTCCCCTAATTTGAAGAAGGACATTCCTGCTTATTGAGGGAATGTAGCGCCGGTTTACAAGGTTAATTCCCGGGATGCAGGACTGTCACATGCTGAGAGAATGGAGCAGCTGGGCTTGTACACACTGGAGTTTAGAAGAATGAGAGGGCATCTCATTGAAACATATATCATTGTTAACGGCTTGGACACGCTACAGGCAGGAAACATGTTACCAATGTTGGGGGAGTCCAGAACGATGTTGGGGAGTCCAAGGCCACAGTTTAAGAATATTAAGAATATTAAGGCATTTAGAACGGAGACGAGGAAACACTTTTTCTCTCAGAGAGTGGTGAGTCTGTGGAATTATATGCCTCGGAGGGCAGTGGAGGCCGGTTCTCTGGATGCTTTCAAGAGGGAGCTAGATAGGGCTCTTAAAAATAGCGGTGTCAGGGGATATGGGGAGCAGGCAGGATCAGGGTACTGATTATGGATGATCAGCTATGATCACGTTGAATGGCGGTGCTGGCTCGAAGGGCCGAATGGCCTACTCCTGCATCTATTGTCTTTTCTATAGAACAACCAGGTCTAGAGGTGAGATTTTAATGAGTAAGGCAAGACAAAACATACACCCCCTTCCAGTTCCAGGTCACTCTCTCACCTCAGCCTTCCTTGCATTTGTTGCTCAAAGATTCCCTGTGGCTTTTCCCAGACCTTGCCTCTGTCTCTGACATGTAGAGCCCAGTGTTTTCGGTCCATCTGCACCTGTAACAAATGCGACATCAGTCTGGGGTGCGACGGACTCCGTCTCCCAGCTCCATCCCCCTCCATGTCTCCCTCCTGCCTATTTCCCCCTCCCCAGTTCAAATCCCCTTCCTCCTCTGGTCTGCCTCACGTGTCCTCAACCCTCACCATCCCCCATCCCCTCCCCACCATCCTGTTCCCATCCGCCTGCCACTTCCCTCAACCCCCATAACCCTTCCATGCTCTATCCTCTGCCCCTTCCTGCTGCCCTGCCCCAGACAACCCTCCCTCCAGCCCCACTCCCTCCCCCTCCATCCCCACTCCCTCCCCTCCATCCCACTCCCTCCCTCCCTCCATCCCCACTCCCTCCCCTCCCCTCCAGTCCCCTCCCTCCATCCCCACCTCCCTCCCTCCCTCCATCCCCTCCTCCCCCATCCCCACTCCCTCCCCTCCCTCCATCCCCCCTCCCCTCCATCCGCACTCCCCTCCCTCCCTCCATCCCCCCCTCCTCCCCCACTCCCTCCCTTCCTCCAGTCCCACTACCTCCCCTCCCTCCATCCCCCCTCCCTCCAGCCCCACTCCCTCCCTCCCTCCATCCCCCACTCCCTCCCCTCCAGCCCCAC